>JANIJG010006444.1:0-33312 GCA_024611175.1 Megaceryle torquata | reverse complement strand
TGGTAATTACATCACCGTCACCACTGATGTTGTAGAGCAGGCACCGGGGGTCCCAGCCTGGGCCCCGCAGTGGACAGAAGCTGTTCAGGAGTTGGATTCTGCTACCAGATTCAGGAACATGGGATCGAAGGCAGAACGGACAGAGTCCTCCTTGGATACTCTGAGGAAGCAGTCCAAGAGGGAAGAAGAGCCCGGGAGTAGGAAGCCCCCATAGACCCCTTGCATCCCTCTGCTTTATACCCAGTATGCCGTATATGGGATGGAATACCTCGTTGGTCAGTTTGGGATCACCCGCCCTCTCTGCTCCTCCCTGCAGGTGCAGCCTTTCTCTCTCCTGCACTCCCCAGTGTGGTACACAAGATTCCAGCAGTGGCCTTGGTCTGCACACCAGTCCTTGGTAGTAACTCTAAACACGGGGTGTTATCGCTGCTCACAGCAGACACTGTCTGTGAAAACAGGCTGCTAACTTCAGAAAGTTCTGTTAGTTGGAAGTACTGAAGTGAAAAGTAAAATCACTGAACAGAATTAGTTCTGTTTTCACTCAAACCAAGACAGCATCAGAAATGAGGTATTTGACCCCCAGGGCTCCAAGGAGGGGAGAAGAGAAATGAGATGCCTATATCACACCAGCAGTGCGAGGCTCTCCAAGAAATAACAAAGTCTTGTAGCAGCCTAGGGGTACAACAAGCAGGATGTCAATCCAAGAACATAGTAAATGTATTATAGACCTAAACCCAAATCCCTCCTCTGAACCTGAGGATCCTGTGCTCCCCACAGCATGCCTCACCCCAGAGCTTCCTGTTTACCCCAAAAGGGGACATTTTCTTGCTTCAGATATTCTGCTTAATAACAAATCCTAATACCTAAATTGAAAAATGCAAGAGCAAGACTTGGGAGTCTGGCCCCTCCCATAAGGCAGGTTGAGGTATTATCCAGGAAGTGTTGAACATAAAGAGTTCAGCATGGTGCTTATATTTCTTTCTGCATAAGATCCTGAGTTAATTCTGAAAACAGAACTTGGATGTTTTTGACAACTCTGTCTTTTTTTATCTATCTAATAGATTTTTGAATTCAACTGAAACTCTTTACCTCTGTAATTTATTGTGGCAGTGAGTTCCACAGATTAACTATATGTGACATAAAAGGGCATTTTCCTTACCAGTTTTAAATTTATTGCCTTTTAATTTAATTAGGTATCCTCCTGTGCCTCTTTCACAAGACAGGATAAATAGAAGCACCTGCTGACCTTCTTAGTGACATACTTTATTTTATATACCTTTGTCATGTCACTTCTTATTAGTCTCTTTACTAAACTAAATAGCTGTAATCTTTTTAATCTCTCCTATTATGGGATACTCTCCAACCTCTAATCATTTGCTTTGCCCTTTCTGAAAAGTTCTGGGGTATTCAGGTCTCTCTAGGTATTCATTTAAAAGTAACATATAATTTACAGTAGTTTAATCTTTAGAAAGTTTTGCATTGTTTAGACAACTGGGTTCCACCTCTTATCTATCCTTTCTATACTGGTGTAGATTTATCAGGAAAACAGTGCCTCTGGGAATGATCTTTGCGGGGAGCAACATTTGCAAACAAGAGAGACCAAGCTGAGCCTCAAATAGATTATGTACTTGGGGCAACACTTTGAGGTGTACCCCAGCTCGAGGCTGGTTCACCATTAGTTGGTAACTGTAGTCAAATCCATCCCACATGCTCCCCTCCAATGCTGATGCCCACAGTGTGCTTCAGGTGACCTTACCAGACCTTCCCAGAGCACTTTCTGCCAAGTTTCTTCTCAGTGACTGTGGGTTGGTGTCTTAGTTTCCTCTTTGTGGAGGTGGGTCCCAGACAGCAGCTTACAATGGGGACTCCCAAGCACTCAGCATGAGCAGTTCTCCCACTGCTCCTGGCTTGGGTTCCTGCTGTTGATGGAAACGAGAAGAGATAATCTCCAGTTTCAGTACCTCTGAGTTACGACATTTGTTGGACAGAAATTCATGCAAGCATTGAACGGATAGCTCACTGTAGCATCAGTGCCAAAATGCAGTGTATAGGTTCGGGAGTTTGAGAGTCATCAGAGCTTTCTCATCTCTCCCCAATATTTTTGGGTTCACTGTTGCTTTTTCAGCAGGCTGGGAGGCTAGGTGAGCTCAGGTGGGTTGCTAGCCCCAGCACAGTAAAATTTCTACCACCAGCAGACAGCAGCACAAAATGAAGGTGTTCTCCTGACATTAACAATACAACTGTGGCTTAGGAGGAATTATCTCCAGTTATTATAGCTCTTTGCATTCAGACAGTGTCTGTTCTGTACCCCGTAAAGGTCTTGCTGCCAATATCATATCTGTTTTAGGGTTCAGATTCTATTCTCAAACACCATAATTTAAACATTATAATCCCTCTGTCCAACTGACTCACAAAAGCAATTTACTCCCATCTTCTTCTTTAAACCTTGCCAACAGGGACTTCTCTTCTCAGGGCCTGGTAGCCATGCCATTCCCTGGGACCCAGGCTGCTGGCCCCAGAGAAGTAGGCAGCATGTCACTAGATATTTCAGCTTTGCTAAGGGTGAGCAGTCAAGATGTCAGCTCACCCCACACCAACTAAGAAGAAAATAAGTGAAAAATCTTCCTCTCTTCTTTTTCTTAAACAGAAAGACATCCTTTTCCCACACACTGAAAAAGCTGAAGCTCTAACTTCACTCCCATTGCCTAATTCCAGGCACCTAGTACCACTGGATATGCCATAGGCAGTGGCAAAACCCACGGCAGGTCGGAAGATACAACACAGAAATTATGGCAGACCTTCATCCTTTTGATCGGTACATTGATTCCAGCTACTGCAGCCCAAGGCATCTCAAAAAGCAATTCTTAGGCATTCAGACTGAGGCTTTTTCTCTGAAACTTTAGCCCCAAACCAAGTACACAAAAATATTTTCTGTAGAAAGTGTCTGACTTTGTAGAAAGTTCAGCTGTCTTCAGAGCTGGTGTGTTAAAGAGCGTCTAATCCTAATGATAGCTTTCTGAACATCACACCCACTGGAAGAAAAAGAAAGCCCTGGCACAATCTCGTTTATGTGGTGCTTCTAAAGCAACAGCACTCCCAAAATTGTGTAGGAAAACAGAGCCATCTACAGGGGAAACCATTCGGGTTTGTCAAGAAAATGGATACAAGGAAGCAACACGTGATCCAGTGCAACCAGCACAAGGGCAGGGCCAGTCAAATTCTGTGTTACCAGAATGACGAATGTTACACAAATATATCGGTATAACAGAAGCTTTGTGAATCAGGTTTAGAGTCTTTCATACTCTTTTAGAGTTTTAGCAAACCAATTCCATGAGCATTCACCGAAGCAAGAACTTAGTTTCCCAGTGACTGAATCCTCCCATTAGTTACTAGTTCTAGACACTTTTACTGGTACACACCTCATACACCTACCCTGGAGACAAGCTCCATCCGAGGTTGTGGACCCACCTCACCTTTTCACACCCAGGTGCTTCCATCAGCCCTCTGCCTCTCAGTTACCTGGGCATGCCCATGCCCTACCAGAGACATGCAAGCTGTACCTAACAAAGCTGGCTTCAGAAGATGTAAAACAACTCATCCTAACACCTGTACAATGGGAAAAAGCAACACCTGGCACTTTTTTGGTATTTAACGGTGTATGCTCAGTTGCCTGCTGGTGATTGTAACAATCAGCGGATAAGAATTTGCAGTCTCACCAACAGCTCAGGGAATGACTCCTAATCACCATTCCTCCTCCATGGAGATAAATCTCAGCACTGAAGCCTCCATAATTCACTTTCCTATTGTTTGACTGTCCGACTACATGTCTTCAATGGAGAGAAAAAAAGAAGGGCAAGAAGAGTTGTCTGAAAACAGCAACTGTTTGGACCAAGGTACCTGGAAGTCTTGAGAAACTGTACCAGAGCAGTTGCTTAAAATGCCATGTTAGGAAATACAAGATACAAGGTCTTCAGTGTCAGGGCTGAAACAATTTAGGGAAACAGCTCTAAGAGTTTCCCCACAGCCAGATGATAAAGGACGTTTTGTTACGTTAACAGAGGAGCCTCCATACTTAGCTGGATTAAGCCAATTAAAATGTCATGAAATCAATCTTTCTTTAAATACTTAAAAGCAGAGCAAAAATTAGGTTGAGCAAACCCCCACAAATTGATTTCCATTTCTGTAATGACTGATTTATGTGATATATAAAGTTCAGTTTTGTATCTAGCTGGACTTCTAAATGTTTGTATGTTCTTACTTATTCAGTCATATTCTCTTGAAGGATTATTATTTTAAACTCATCCAGACTTGAGCTTTTTGAGTTATTAGAAAAAAAAAATTCCATAGATTTACCTTTGGTTGAATTTAATAATAGTTTTAATTCAATTAAATCTAATTGAATTGCATTAAATGCATCCTGCAATTTTATATCTACTGACTGAGCTGTACAGTCAATGGAACAAACTCATCAGTGTAACAGTATAGCTTTGAGCTTTAATTGTTGATATAGGTCAGAATATAGGAAACTAGGACTTTTGTGGGTAGAAAAGATTTCCCTTGGCCTAGATATTCTCAAATTCTGTGTCAAAAAGAGCAATGGTTGTGTCTCATACTTTATAGTTTCCATCTGGTTCAGATATCACACAGAAAGAACCAAACAATGACCCCTCAGGAGATGGCTATTGACTTCAGCAGAAGGTGGATGGCATGGGAGGGTTTGAAAGGAGGATCATGTATACAGGTACTAGGAAAACTTGGGTCCATGATTCGCCTTGGCCAATGAAATTGAAAGACAAAAACTAGTGAAAGGTATTTTGAAACCTTTTTGAAAGGATTTTGCTGCTCTTTTTTTTTTTTTTTTTTTTTTTTTTTTTCCTGTTTTAGCAATTAATTTAAATGAAAACCATGTGGAAATCCATTAGATATGGACTGTAAGTTCCCCCAGAAAAGGGCAGCTCATTTTTGTATACATACAGGGTAAGGTAAGTTGCTGCTAATTTTTAACTAGGACTTGTGTCTAGTCTAAAGCAGCTGCCCAGGCTTCCACTGAACTCTTTGCAGAGAGTCCTTCTAAACAATCCACTGCATCTATCTTTGATGACATGTATTTCAGGACTATGGAAAAGTTTTGTGCTGACTCATATAAATACATTGCCTCATAAGAATACAAATATTTTAACCCGGTCTCCTCACCTTGCCACCCATCCAGCCCCAGCCACTCATAGCTTCAATAGGTGGACAGAAGAACTCTGTCAGGATGGCACTTTTGCATTTTTGCTACTACCCTGATTGGTTAAAATCAGTCCACCTGTGAGAAGTCCTCTGAGAAGCCCAAAAAACGGACTGAGTTCTGGAAGTGGAGTGCTCTTACTCAGGGGCTGACACCCCCGGAGGCAAGAGGTGTGCAAGCAAGGAAGATGCAGGTGGTAAAAGTCAAGAAAGGCCTAGAAGGGAGGGAGACATCTCTAGATCTTGACCTTCAGGCAGGCTGTAAAATTCTTCCTCCAGCATGTCTGCAGTCATTTTCTGCTCCACATTGCCCAGGAATTCAATGAGGGCTCTTTCTATTCTATCATCCAAGCCACTAGTGAAAACACTGAATACCACCAGATCCAGGATGGAGCCCTTTGATACCAGTTCCAGATCAGCTATGACTCACTGACAACCATACGGCTTCCAACCAGATGCATACCTAAATCATTAAATCTTCTCCTTTTCAAGGTGTGTCAAAACAGCCTAGAGTAGGCTTTTTGTTAAAATGTGGTGCAAAACCAGCTCTTACAGAAAGCCATGGCTAAAAGAAAGGCACTTGAGCAGTTAAAGTTTGGCGAATTGAATCATCATTGTTATTTTTACACATGTGTTTATGTCTTTTTTGTGACTGTTCTCTGATAAAAGTGAGAAGCATTAATTTAATAAAATCTCCACTAGAAATAGTTCATTGGCTTCCAAAGGCACAAATGTGTGGAACAGGTTCAAGAAAGCAATATTAAATACCAACAGCTGTTTCACTTGGTATCTTAAACTTGGTTAAAACATACAGTTTCCCTTGGCTGTTACTTTTATTTCCCTAAAGGGATAGGCATAAATCTAACTTGTGTTTCTGTTTTGTTGATAGGATGCTGTGTAATTTTCAGTTCACTGTAAAATATTTCTTCAGGGACAAAGAGTAGACAGACTTGATAAGTGCCTCTGATTTTCTTTAAAAGGAAAGTGTAACTCCTTCAGATAATGGGAAGACAGAATAAGTATCTGGTTAAAGCAAAACATAAAACTGGAAGTTAGCTGCACGTTTTCTTTATGAGAACTTACGTGTACGTTTGGGAAAAGTGCAGGGAAAGGGGTTTCTCTTAAAGATACTTACTTTCTAGTAACAGGAAGAGAGGAAAGAAGTAATCTAAGGGATTATCTGAACCAGATAACAGTACTTGGATAAACTCCCATGCCTATTAACAGCTCATCTCCAAGAAAACATAGTGAAGCCCATGGACAGGGCAAAAATGAGCATTCACCTCACATAACATTTTCTCCCAGGCTCTTATAGTATGAGGAGTGGGAGTAGATGAGGAAAGCTGTGGGGAAGAGGACTGTGGGGTTGCCACTCTCCCATCCTAAGCCACCATTCATCCTCCCCAAGCTCTGCAAGCTCACGTAAAGCCCTCCCCATTCATGCTTTACTTTGGATAAAAGAAAGGGGAAAAATTAGTTTGTGCTGCACTTAAGGAAGGTTGTCAGTGGTGGGGGAGGCAACTGGGAGACAGCTTTTTCTGCTTCTCCACAACTGGCCCATATAATGGCTCACTCTGACTCAATCTCATTTTTTTCAAAACACCAGACAAGTTCTTTAGTCAAACATACAAATTTAACCTTAATTGCTACCAATTCCGCAGCACAACTCTAAGGAGACATCTCTACATTGCAGCCTGAGCTCATGGCTGGCTCTCTGTACGCACTGACCACAAGTTTGATGCAAGCTGGGCAGGACTGCAACAGACCCTCACTTGTCATGTGTTGGGGCAAGAGAAGAACAGAAGTCCTAACAGGCATGAGAGTGGGTTTCTCCATGAGTTCTCTCAACTAGATTCCCCTCTTTCAAATATGTTGAGGCAAAGCAGCACATTAAATCAGACATACAAAAGCTCGTCTGCTGGGCACCTTCCTTACCACACTAGTCACTGAACAGAGTGGGCAGCTGCAAAGTCAAGAACCATGGGGAAAAGTGCTGAGAGATAGACATACTTCAAAGGCCAGAAACTCATCTGGGACAAATGAGTACAGCTTCCACAAATTATGTAGGTCTGGCCACAGCAGTTTACATTTTTAGTGCTACAGCTCAGGAGGACTTTGGGATGGTGAGATGCAGTACCCCACCACCCTGTCCAGCTGGGCAAGCTGCAGTAATCCAGCATTTTATTATTTCACACTTGAGCAGTACATGCCAGCCAGGACAGGAATTTCTCTATTAGTTTTAGGGTTGATTCATGTTACTTTGATAGCAGGATTATGGAACAAGTTTTCCTTTAGGTTCTTCATTATGTTTCCTTGGCATCTTGAATCTAAAACTCTCACTTTGGGCAAAATGGGACAATTAGTCTCCTACTGGTGTCAAATGGGTCTACACAAGAGTCCTAAATATCAGTTCTGTGACTAAGTTACAGTAATTCCTAACAGTAAAGAGAAATAGCATGCTACTATTTCTGCATATACAAGCAATGATTCCTGATCTGTTTTACCTGGTCTCTCTTCCTGATCAGAGACATTTCCTGAAATGTTCTTCAGTGTGATGGGTAGAAATCAATTTCATACCCTAAGATGCCTTGGTAGAGATCTGTCAAAAGTTCTGGCTTTGTTCAAAGACTTAAGGTTTCTGTACAAGTACAAAAGAAAAACTATTCCAGGGCAAGTGCAAATCATGGACTTTAATATATGAACAGATGTTTCTTAAATGCTAGATTACATACAAACTATTCTCTGAGAAACATATACAAGTTTGAGGAGCTCCCTGAAGCAACTCAAGTTTTCTGTGTTTGTCTCCAGTCTTAATGTATACAGAAACCATGCTATTTATTGGTAAGATATGTAAATCCAATTTTAGATCAGACTACATAATTAGATGAATTAAAATCACAGTAGATACATTCAAATTACAGCACCACTTCTGTTTGCTGAGGCTTCGGGCTGAAGGTTCTCTGCCCCATTATTTTCATGGTCTGCTCTCAGAGTTTATTGTAACCTCAACATTTCCAGAGAGCACCAAGGAAAAAATATTATATTTCTAGCCAGTTACTCGATTGCCAGGATACTAGGACTTTTTATTGATTTTCTGTCCTCAGCTGCTAATGTGGTGCACTTCTCTCTAGTTTTCTCCTCATGGGTCACTAAGATTTATGGCTGACTTGAAGGAGATGAAACCAGAAGGCAGACTGCTGAATCACCACTGCTGGAAGCCACCTGTTTTTGACTGACATGGGTCACACGCATCTTCTGAATGCTTCAGGCCACCCTAAAAGCTCTACTGGAGGTTTTGCTTCTCACATAGAAAAGCTTGGCTTATTCTTGCCATATTTACTGTCTGGCTAATTCACTTTCTCCTATGGCCTATGGACAGATGAGGGTTAGGATTAGGGTTCCTAGTGAGCGAACTAAAAGAAACAGTGCTGGAATGCCTGAAAAAGTACTTAAAAAAATTAATTAAGGGCTCATACTGGCAATCTCCTTTGTCTCAGTGGATTAGGGTCCTGGTTTGTGAATCAGACTATGATTTGGGTTTGGGCTGACAAAGTTCAGGGCTACAGCTGGTGTGGGGCTGGAAAGGGGCTGACAGGGGAAACCAAGGGCTGCAAAATGGATTGGCCTCTGAGAATGATCATAGAATCATAGAATGTTTTGCGTTGGAAGCGACCTTTAAAGGTCATCTAGTCCAACCCCAAGATGCTTCACACATTTTTACTACAAGGATCCAGAATATTATTTCTGGTAAAATTACGGTAATGAGACTCAGTAATGCTTTCCTTTCTTTGTCCAGCTTCATTTTTTTGGTTGCAGAGAATTGCATGCATGGTAGATTTCTCACCTTGACCTGAGGAAATAGCTTGCCTGAGAAATCGAGAAGAAGATATAATGGATTAATTGTCACAGGTATTAAAAAAAAAAAAGTCAACCACAGATTATTGAATACATAGAAATATCAGCCAACCCAAAAAATAAAAAAAAAACTCCCCCCCCCCCCGCCAAATGTTAGCTAAAAATAATTGGAAGCTGTGAGTGCATGTGGAAAAAGTGTCAATATTTTCATATTAAAAGCCATGTTCAGATGAAAATGAGATGGAAATGAGATTAAATGAGTCCCCTGGTTGCCAGAATAGCCCTGCCCTTGCTCTGCCCTGCCCATGGGCTGTGGGTGACCAGGACAGGAGGAGGTTGGACAGAAAGTCCCATGACTTAGTGGGGCCACAGATTATGGTGGTGTTAAGTGAAATGTTGTAAGGAAGGAACACAGCTGAACATCAATGAAGTTTTGAGGGAACCGGAAGAGAGTTTGCCACCGGGTGTCCTTGAACTACAAACACAGATGGGTGTCCCTCTTGCCACATGAAATGGGGAGCCCCATTACTGTGTCATGAAGGTAGCAGTAGGCATAGTATGCCTTATGGTCACCCTGGGCACAGGACTTGGGGTGGGATACAACCTCAGCTCTTTTCCCCTCCAAGTGTGCCCTCATATTCAGGGAGGAGGAAAAGGAGGTGCTACACCCACCTTCCTCTTCACCTTTCTCTTGGGGTGAGGATACTTCAAGTTACAGCAGCCTCCAGACTGCAACAGCCAGAGGGTTTTCTGTGAGCCATGCCTCTCACCAGGAGCTTCCCAAAGAGCCAGGCCTCAGAATGCTGCACCCTGCAGCCCATCTGTCCCACACAGACCAGTTTCTCCTGCAACATTGCCAGCACCTAAATGGCAAGATTAATCATAGGACTATAGGATGCTTTGGGTTGGAGGGACCTTTCAAGGATATCTAGTTTAACCCCCTGAAGGGATATCTGCAACTGCAGCAGGTTGCTCAGACCCTCGGCCAACCTGACCTAGAATTTTTCCAGGGATGGGGCTTTTACCACCTCTCTGGACAACCTGGTAATGGGGAAGCCATTGAGGTCCTGCCTGGCAGTACTGTCCCCAGTCCTCTGCTGGCAGACTGGCTTTGCTGGAGAAGGGAAATTAAGGGGCAGACTGCAAATGAAGCACCTTTAAGAGGTTTTACATAAAGGGAAGTGGAGCCAATGAACCCATTCGATTTGGTTCTGTTTAGACATTTTGAACCCATTATGGCTGAATGGGTCCTAAAAGTCCCAAACATGCTCCCATTATCCCTAATTAAATTAGTTTATGAAGATTATCAATGAAAAAAACATTACACAATTAAAACATCTGCACTCAATCAATTTTAATTGTATTCCCTACAATTGCCTGTGCCAAACCAGATGCCTTCTAGCCTCAGATAAGCGAAGGAAAAGCAATTTTTAAAACTCTCATTTACTCAAGTTTGATCTGATCAAGTAGTGTCACAGTCTCGGGGTTTGGTTTGTTGTTTTTCCCTGGGAGAACCCAGCAGCTGCCGCATCCTCCCCACCCACCCCGCCCCGGTGCCTGTTTCCCGGTCGCGGCGGCAGCCGGCGAGGCCTCGAGGCTGGGTCCGGGGAGCGCAGTGGCCGGAGGAATGGAGCTCCGCCTGGGTGTTAGCACCATCTAGTGCTGCCGGCGGGAAGGTGTCAGCAACCGGCGGGAAAAGGCCACCTTCCCATGCCTTAGGCTCCCCGAGGATTTAGATAGCTAATGCCAGAAGACTCCCGAGGGCTTAGTAGAAGCTGGGTACCAAAAACGGTACATCCGAGACCGACCTTCATCTTCCCAGTTATCTCATGCTGCCTGAGCTGGGGATGTAGTCAGTGATTAAAATGAATTGATTCAAAGCCTGTCACAAATGACAGGTAAAATACCCACCAGCTTTAACCTCCACGGCTGAGATTTAAGCCAGACTGCATCTTTCGTGGTCTTAAAGCATTAAGACACACAGTAACTCTTCTGCCCAAAATATCTGGGGAAAGGGGGATTTGGCTTCCCCCATCTGTGGGGAAACAAAGCAAAACACAAGGATGCCTTCCAAGCCTTCTGCCTATTTGCAGCCCACATTTCCCGGATGACAGTCTGGGCAGGAACAGCCCAGGACAGTGCTTCCTTGCAGAGCAAGAACCATCAGGGAGGTGGTGGTGAAACATCTGTTCTTCATCTAGCTCTTGTTTAACCCAAGGAGTCCTTGGTAGCCAGCACAGACCAGGATGAAATCTCTGACCACCAGGTCAAGGTCCAGTTCAGAAGGTACAGTGTGCTCTTCTGCAAACCAAAAGCAGGAGATCACTGATCCTAGAAACATCGTAAGCTGAATGTTGTGACCCTCTCCTGACACATGGGTGTGAACTGTGTGGAAAAAGTGAGAGAGGCTCAGGGTCGTGCCATCCAGGCACACCAGTAGGCTGAGACTTTATCACCAGCCAGACCAGAAGAAAGCATCACACCCAAAGCATGAGTAGCAGTAGCATGACTTGCAGGAGGCAGTGCCATGCCAGGAATCCAGCTGGAAAAGCAGACCTCTCCACAGCCCTCAGCCAGGGAGCTCACATCTTCTGGTTTCTGGCTGAATGCTTTCACTACTAGCTGGAATATAAACAAGCAAGAGACCAGATTCTCACAGTGCTTACATCTTGAAAGAACAGTTAACTGTAAACAGCCTGCCCAATTTACATGTCCATATGAGGCTGAAATACTGAACTCACATGGTCTGTTCAGGTTTAGGATGTTTCTACCTCTCCGACTGATGTGCATTTCCACATAGCCAGAAACAATTTTCATATATCTATGAACTTCTGGATTAAAACCTGAGGCTCTCACAGATTTTCACTACCTTCAAATTAGAGAAATTGGCAGGGTTCTGCACGCGGAGGCATTCAAGTACTTTCTCTTACTTCACTGACTAAGCAGAGCCTTGCTGCAAGTCAAACCTGCGGTAGGACATGAGAATTCTGGCTCATGTGCAAATACAAGATTTGCAAATCTGGCTCTAAATCCAAGATCTTTGTGCCAGTTTTATATTAACATCCATCCTCTTTCTCTTTAAGTACAAATGCTAATTTACTCTGAGATCTGTTCTCCCACTTGTGGTTGAAGATCTTTGACCTCCTTTGCTCCTGTCTACAAATCCTTCCCATCAAACCAATCACTGCAGGAATAGCAGTAATTGATAGCAGGTGACAGGAGATGTGTTTACTGCTCCATGGCACCACTTGCTTAAGATCTCACTGCATCTTTCTCACTTCCAACATCATGAAATTACTCTCACTGATCCTGTATGGCCATACAAGAAGATTGATTTAGAGATGGATTAGTTCTCATGTATGTGCTGCTTAATAATTGAAGAAACTCAATAGATGGGAGCATTGAGGAAGCCAATACTAATATAATTTAAAAATTTTTGCTAGGGTTCAGAGCAAGGTTTTTCTTTCCTTTCAATAATTTTAAGGATTATAGCATTTCAATTTCTGATTCTCTTCCCATGTTCTGAACAATATTATAAATATTGCAAAATAAAACAATAGCCCAAAAGTACCGAGATCAGTTGTAGACTGTCCAAATCATTCCACAATGTATAAAGTGCCTTCCTGCTCAGCTTGCTCTGGACTGTATCCTCCTATGCTTTGGGAAAAATGAAGAATACAGAAAAAAAAAAAAAAAGCATAAGAATCCCCAGGAAACGCCTCTTGCCAGAATTCAAGTTGGATAGACATGAAGCAGGAGAAGTCTGTAGGGAGGAATTAGGTCTGCAAAAGTTCTCCAGAAGTTCTGTAGGGCATGGTCAAGAAGGTGTAAGAAGTTGTTCCTATCAATTTTGGTAACCACAACTAACACCATTAAGGTTGCAAGTGTTCCCCACCTCAGACTGAAATTGCCTCACATCTATATGACCTAATCTGGATTATGCAGCTCCAGAGCTCTGCCTCAGTGTGTAGGCAAACCCCACATTTCTTGCCAGTGCCTTAGCTCACATGAAACTCCATACCCTATATGAAACTCAGCAGTTACCTTTCACTGCTCTGCATTCCTCTTATATCCTGTATTCCTCTCTGAAACATATCTGTATTTCCCCAGTGTGAGGGAAAAATGACCTTAATACTTTTTTTTTTTTTGCAGGAAGGGAAGAAATTCAACGAGGTATTGTCCAAAGTGCCACATAGTTTTGCTAACTGAGAGTGCCCCTTTTCAGACAGCCATGACCAAACCATCAGAGAAACATAACAGGGCACATTTCAGTGGAAATCCTGTTAAATTGTCTCTATCATCCCCCCTGCAAGGAAGGTCTCCAGTCTCTCACTGAAGGACAATGTCCTGAGGAACACACCACAAGCAACAGACTGAAGCTGAGGTTCAGATTTACTGCTGCCCTGCCTCATGGGTCTGAAGACACCTGGGGTGAGCAGGACAGGAAAGTTGTTCTTGTCCAGAGCAAACCTGATGATTAATAAGCATCAAAAAAGCCACTAACCTTCCTTGGTATTTCTGAATACCTCAAACACCAACTGCAGCACTTCATTACTACCAGCAGCAGACTTCTGGTCTGTAACAAGTGCACTCACACACCAAGCTGGATCCACAGCAAACCCACTGTGATCAGACCACAAAAATGTTGACTCTCTTCCTTGATGGCTGTTGAGGAACACAAGAGCAAAAAGTTCAGAAGTTAAATCTCAATTATCTTCTAGCCAATCCCTTGCATGACCTCTATTGGGGTCACATATTTTTCAGATTGCTTGGCAAATGGACCCAGAGAAACTGGCAGGAGTTCTGCCTTCTGATGTTGTCACCTACTATGACTACTCACACACCCTGTAACTTCTCAATTTCCCAGAAGTCTGGCCTTATGCATCTGACCACCGATGCTGCAGCAGTGTTGCACAAGCCATAGTACAGCCATAGGTCTGGGTTTCTTGAGATCTAACATAAGGGACAGATTACTCCAGCAACAGGGAGAAAAGCTGAGGTGTGATAACAAACCTCATCAACATAAATGCCAATAACATGTACGAGAGTGCCCATCTCTAAAGCCAAAGTATGAATGCTTCATGATCAGCATCAAACACTGGGTAAATACAATACTCTAAAGAATCACAGATTGGTAGGTGTTGGAAGGGATGTCTGGGGTTTGTCTTGTCCAACCCACCTGCTAAAGTAGGGTCACCCAGAACAGGGTGTCCAGGATTGCAGGTTGGAAATCTCTCCAAGGGAGGAGACTCCACAATCTCTATGGCCAGCCTCTTCCAGGCTCTGACACCTTCACAGGAAAGTTTTTCCTCATGTTCACATGGAACTTCATGGGTTGCAGTTTGTGCTTGTTGCTCATTTTCCAGTCACTGGCCCCATCCTCTTGACACTCACTCTTTAGATACTGATAAGCATTGACAAATTCCCCTCTTACTCTTCTCCAGGATAAACAGAACCAGTGGTCTCAGCCTTTCCTTATAAGAGAGATATTTCAGTTCCCTCAGCAACTTCGTAGCCTCTGCTGAGCCGTCTCCAGTAGTTCTTTGTCTCACTTCAACAGCAGAGCCCAGAACTGGAAACAATACTACAGATGTGGCCTCACTAGGGCAGAGTAGAGGGGGAACCTAAGAACCTCCCTTGGCCTGCTGGCCACACTCTTCTTAATTCACTCCAGGATACCAATGCTTTCTTGGCCACGAGAGCACACTGACAGCTCATGGTGAACTTGTCCACGGGGACTCCCAGGTCCTTCTCCATGTAGCTGCTTTGCAAGCGGGTCAGCCTCTAACCTTTACTGATACATGGGGTCATTCCCATGGGAGCTAGGTGCAGGACCCTACATTTGCCTGTGTTGAACTTGTTGAAATAATGCTTTCTTGTCCAGCCTGAACTAGAGAAAGCTCTGGTTCAGCTGGAGCTCAGTTCACCTCCAAAATGGTGCTGGAACTGTCTGCTCTTGATCAGATTTCCAGCTACAATGTCCACAGAATTGCAGATTCGAAATTTTGATTGGGAAATGTCAAAACAAAACATTGTTAAAAAAAAAAAAAAGAGAGAAACATTTGACTTCCAAACGTTGATCTTTTCACTGTTTTGAAATGACAATCAAAAATGTCATGTTTAAAGTTCTCCCTTTCAGGAGAAAACCTGAATAAACAGACAGAGCTAACATTTGCTGACAAATTATTTCAGCTAGCCTGAGAGAGATGAGGTTTTAAAGGGCTAAAATACTTCCAACAGCTCTTTCTTTTAAACTGGAAACTGGTACCACCTTCCTCAGCCCTAGCCGTCCTGAAAGCACTCAACAAACACAAATTACTACAACCCTTTTCCAGCTGGGGAAGGAAATGGGGCAAAAGCAATTGAGTCACATGCTTACAATGAAATACATCTGCTGACAGAACTACAGAGAAACATGGTGGCTTCACTCCTGCCTGGGCACAGGTTGCCTTACATGATATGTCTGGCTGTGAACACGGGTGATGGCCAGTATCTGTATCTGTCCCTGAGTGTCCTCAACCCCTACATAAACCCCACGAGGCAGAGAAGAGCTGTAGCAGCAGAAGTAAAATAGTCTGGGGGCTGCCTGACATAATACACACTTTAAAATCTGTTTGGCAAATCTGCTTGTTTCTGCTACATGGTCATCCTGGCTACATATCCAATGGCTTCTCTTTAACCTCCTCTTCTAAAAGGGGAAAAAAAAATAAAGAACAATGCCTAAGAAAAATGTTTTCTTTATGAAGCCATCCAAACTTTTCATTATCTTTCTTTTTCAAGGGAAAACTAATAACAGCAAACCACAGAAAGATACACTACACAGGCTTGTCCTCTCCGATGTTACTGAGAGCAGAGGAACATGAAACTAAATAAAGATGTTTACTGACAGACTAATAAACAAATGGGCCCATTTTGATGTAACCTTGATGAATGGAGCATCCAGGTGTTTTCAATAATGGCAATAAGCACCACAACTCAAAGTATTTCTGAGTCAAGTATAATGCATTATTAGGCCATTAGAGGCTGAGTCTAGAGGGCCATTTGTGCTCAGCCCTATCAATAATGCTCTTTCCCAGCCTACATTTAGGCCAGGGGAATTAGTCATACGGATATTCTATTTAATAAAAACCTAAAGAAGACGCATCAAGAATTGCATTACATTTTAACAGGGTTACAGTAGTCCAGGAGGACCACAAGTTTAATTTTCATAAGAGCATTCATTCCTCAATTATGTCAAACATGAAAATGTAAATGGCAAATTTAATGCTAACAATATCCCTCAAAGCACATTGGCAGGTAGCAACCATTATGTTGAGTGAATGCTGGCTGCATAACAAGCAGCCCCAAACGAGACTGGGGGGATTAAAATCACCAAGCTGTGCTCCACTGATTACAGCAATGCTGCTGAAAACATCCTTTGTAATATGCATGCAGATGAAGAGCGGATTCTTTCCTCCTGAAGAATTTGCTGACCACACAAGAATCAGTATTAATATTGGCCAAAGGTGGAAGCCACAAGATGTGATAGCTATGCTTTGGGTCTTTCCAAGTGCAATGAGCCAAACTGATCCCCAGATGTAATTCCACAGAGGAGAAGGGAGTTGCATGCACAGATGGACTTCGCTGGCTACTCCTTGCACAAACAGGATTGCCTAAAAATGGGAAGGAGAAAGAGTAGGTGTAGGTTGGATGCTCATATCTGGCTTCAGGGACATAATCTGCAGCCTCCCCAGGTGATACAAAGTGAAAAGGCAATTAGAATATTCTGCGACCAAGCCAGACTATAATACTCCAATATACCTCTCCATTACATGAAGGAAACCCATTGCTTTTGTAACCATCCAAACTACAGTGAAACACAAATGAAGGGGAAAACATCATGGATTACACCCCACACCTTCTGAATAGCACCCAAACCTCTGCCTTTGTGCAAGTGCTTGGCTTCAGTGCTGTGCTAGGAGGATGTCCTGATCTGAGCTAGAACAGAAGTACTTCTGTTCAGAGATATTACTTTTCAGCTAAGTGCCTTCTAAGTGGCTGCACTTTCTGAAGTTAACAGCAGATTTTCGCAGACAGTCTTTGCTTCTGGCACTGATATGTTTAAAGACACTAACAAAGATTGGGGTGTGCAGAAAGAATCTTTCTTATACTTGCTCCTGTGCAGAGCAAAGTCACTTCTCAATCTTGTGCACTGTGCTGGGGGTGCAGAAAGTAAAAGGCTGTGTCTGTGGCTAGGAACAGCCAGGATGGTTGACCCTAAACTGACCAACAAAGGATTCCATCTCATACACATCACACTCAATATAAAGGTGACAAGTAACAAGGGTCAAGCCTCTTCTTCAATGGCCAGTCTAATGACTCTGTCCATTCTGCCTTCAAGCACAATCTATGTGTTCCTGAAAACAGTTGCAGAATCCAGCCTCTGAATTCAGTTCCTGTCTGCCATTGAGTCCAGTCTGTGACTTCTCCAGTGCCTTCCCACAGCACCAGTGGTGACACAGACATAATTGTCATTAGGAGAGCTGGGTTTGATATTAGTTTTGTATAAATTTGTATATATTTCATTCTATTGTTACTATTATTATTAAAGCTGATTTAGTTTTCTTTTCCAATCCCTAAGTCTCTCTTCCTCATTCCCTTTCTATTCCCCTGTGGAAAGGGAGAGATGTTAATAGAGAGCATCTGTCATTTGTCAAGTGCATGACCCAGTCACAACCCTGGGACTCCAACCCTGTTTCCACATAAAATAACAGGACAGGGAGTCCAATGTGCAGTGCGCAAAGCAGCGATTCCTTGCCAGAGCCTTGAAAGGCAGATGTGTTACTTAACATGTGCTGTACTATTATATGCAGCTGCTGGAGCAAAGGCAGCCAATGCACTTCTGTGACACTGGCAGTTCAGAAAAGCAAGTTGCATTAAGCTCTGTGAAGCGTGCCATGCCAGCCCAGCTCTCTCCAGTTTACACTGCTGCTTGGAAAGCAGAAAGTATCACTATTACTGTAGTTCCAAAATGGTTTGCTCAGTATGAAGCAGATTCATCTCTCTTACTGAGGTCACTGAGAGTATGTTCATGCATTGAAGTCACTTTCTACAAATGCTTTTGTCCCTCTTGTATACCTAAGGACCACATAAATGGATAGGTGTATGCACATAGCTGACAGATTTAATGAAAATATTAATGGATGTTTTCATATACCCATTAATACAGCCTCACTGTGTAGCAAGGAAGAATCTTGCCAAACAAAGCATTCATTCTAAATAGATACTGAGGAGTGGAGCATGTCCATAGAAGGGCAACAAAGCTGGTGAAGGGTCCAGAACACTAATCTTGTGAGGAGTAACTGAGGGACCTGGGGTTGTTTAGCCTGGAGAAAAGGAAGCTCAGGGGAGACCTTCTTGCTCTCGACAACTCCATGAAAGGAGTGTTGGAGTGAGGTGGAGGTCAGTCTCTTCTCCCAAATGACAGAATAATAACAGCCTCAAGTTGCACCAGGAGATGTTGATGCTGGACATTAGGAAAAATGTCTTCCCTAAAGGGTTGTCAAGCTCTGGACAAGCTGCCCAGGGCAGTGATGGAATCCCCATCCCTCGTGGAAGGGTTTAAAAGCCATGTAGGTGTGGTGCTGAGGGACATGGTTTAGTGGTGAACTGGCAATGCTGGGTTAATGGTTGGACTACGATCTTAAAGGTATTTACCAACCAAAACATTTATATGATTCTAATATATTCTGTTTTTTTAAGTAGGAATTGTTATTCAGTCACATCATCTACCTGACATCTCCAAACCTACTCAAAGCAAAGTTCTGATGAAAATGAACAAGACTGGGGTGCTTAACAAAATCATCTTTCTCAGTAGTTTTTTTAATGTAGGCCTGAATCAAAGCTTTCATTTTTATTTCACCAATATCCTTCAGCTTTTTCCTCACAGAAACATCTAAAACCTATACACAGAGACATCTGAGGCACAGATCTGCATTTTCACAGAGGCACGCCACTAAAGCCTCCAAATGCAGCAATGTTTTAATTTAGCTGGGAAATCATCTCATTGTCATCCTGATGATTGGTTTATGCCTAGATGTGCAAGACCAAAAATCATGTCAGATAACCCTACTGGTCCCACATCCATGAGAGATGAGAACCTATCCCCATTCACCAGCATGCAACAGAGCCACAATGAGTCCGGCTGAAACTTCAGCATCTTCCAAGATGACTGTGATAGAACTGAGGTCAGCGCTGAGGAAACCTGGATTCTGTGTACCTTGACAATCTTTAGGTAATGGTTTCTACTATTTTTTGTGTCCTGTCTCTCTTGTTTTCTTTCCTTCTTTCAGAAAGTGATAATTAAACCTCTCTCCTTTCCATAGGCCTTTCTTTTACCTCCTTTTCTTCATCCCCCTGGTCCCCCTAAGTCGGCAGACTCCTGCAATCAGCAGATCCTTCACTATTCTTAATCCCCCATCAGAGCAGTCCTTCTTCATGTGCCTTTTCCTCCCGACACTGCTTCCTTATCCACCACCACCCTGCACAGTACTGTACTGCCAGAGTCAACTTCTTTTCCAACCCAAAATCTTGGCATCAGATATTTTTGGAATATGAAAGGATGAAAAGATATTTCCCCAGTTGGATTCTGCAAATCCTACCATCTGAAGCCAAGCATTATGTCTGCTGACAAATAAAACATACACACTTTACCAACCAGCTTGTTACACACAGGGACAGGCACCAACCCCATCACACAAAAGAAGTTTCTGACACCAAGCTGCCTCACGAGAGAATTGCTTCTAATGCTTACACTGCAGCATAAGGAAGACATTTGGAATAAGCAAACTACCAGTAGGATTTTAGTGTTGCTAGATTTATCCTTTTCACAAGTCAGCAATAATGAGGAATGAGGCCTAATAGCATAGGCAGGGGTTCAGAGATGTTAAAGTGCACACATTTACTTGATTTCACTTCCTTATCTCTTGGACGCCTTTCTGCTAAGAGGAGGAATGATTCTGCATCTTGGACAATAAAAGTGGCAATGTTTTGTTTTGGATTATACCAGCTCAGAAAAACTATTTCCAACGTGTCCTTCCACTTGCAAACCAAGCATGGACACCCTCAGCATGCATTTCAAATATACTGAAGATAAGAGAGACACATCAGGGAGTAGAGGCAAAGAGGAAAAACAAACAAACAAACCAGAGCTGAGGAAGTTAGTGAATGGAAAAAAATTAAAAGTGATTCTTGTTTGACAATCCAGTCATAAGAAGCTAAATTGTTTTGTATGACCACTTCAGGAGAGAATAAAGTTTGGGAGGGTTCCTCAAATTTCTGGAGCCACAGCAAAATCTACTATATTTGTTCTTGGCATAACTGAATATTTCAGGGGAGCTCATTTTTCCAGTTCTGTAGAAGAGTTTGAGCTGTCTGTAATAGCCTGTAACAGCAGTTACACTGTACAAAGCACACACACTCTGAACCCAGCAGATGTGTTTTCATGATGATTTGTTCTTGTTATTTCAGTCTCTGCGCTCCATCTTTTCTCCAAGGATTACTGTGGGAAGCAGCCCAGAACAAGTGCTACAGCATGAGACCCTCTCTAGCCAGAGGCTGTTGTGTCAGCACCAGGAAAGACTCAGCTTTCATCAGCCCAAAATGAGAATCAGTTCTCACTTCAGTTCTTAATTTCAGAAAAAACCCCAGATTATTTCATGGTGGCTTCATGAAGCCCCATAGCAATGATGTTAAGTACTGAGACAGCACCACCAAATGCAGGGTTTCCTGGTGGGTTAACACACCTTGACCTTAACTCCCAAACACAAGCACCCACCTCTTAACTCAGTTTCCACATATCAGGAATTCTTCATTGAGGCAGACATGTTTTCTTTTTTAGGGATGGGTTATTGTAAGCCTGTGTCAGATGCTGTCAGTCACCAGCCTAGAAGAACTGGCTGGACCCCTGACTTTGCTCTTAGTGTCCCACGAGGAACTTCACACAGCAGTCCATAGCCATATTGGCATATGACTATCACCACTCCACTCCCCAGACACCTTAGAATAATAAACTGTTAATTGAACAGCAAGTTCAGTGCTGCTGTTTGCAGAGAGCCATGACGGCTGAATGATTACCGTAGAGGGCAGTGCTGTGGAGGTGTTGAAAGAGTCTATTAGTCAGTCTGCTTAGTCTACAGCAATGCAGAGTGTTAATGCAAGCTCTTCACAAAAAAATACCCTGCACAGACAATGCAAGAACAGCTGCAGCAGCTCGGGGTGGGGGCATCAGGAAGAGGGGGCGGAACACTGTTTTCTCTGCCGGCTTTGTTGTCAGAGAAGTGTCATGCTTGAACATGTGAGAAACACAGAGAACTAGGTGACCAGGGCTGGAATTGCAGGCAGGGAAGAAGTTGTCCTTGCACACTCATAGATCTTGTGATGGGGAAAAGGCAAGGCAAGAGGAAGGCAGCTGCTGCTTGCTGGAGAGGAGTCACATTCATCTAGTAACATGATGTGCCCCTGAGAGCACTGGGATTGTTCATCCTGAGAAAAGGCTCTGAGGGGCCCTTATTGTGGGGCATTTCAGTATTTAAAGGCAGACTGTCAAAAAGACGAGGACAACCTTTTTAGCGGGGCCTGCTGTGACAGAACAAGGAGGGATGTTTTCAAACAAAACAAAACAAAATAAAACAGAGGGAAGATTTAGCCTAGAGAAGAAGGCGGCATTTTTTACAGTGGGGGTGGTGAGACACTGGCCCAAGTTGCCCAGAGAGGTGGGTGAAGCCCCATCCCTGGAACCATTCCATGTCAGGTTGAACAGGGCTCTGAGCAACCTGCTCTAGTTGCAAGTGTCCCTGCTTTCTGCAGGGAGGTTGGATTAGATGACATTTAAAGGTCCCTTCCAACTCAAACAAGTCTGATTCTATGACTCATTCCCTGGGACTTAAAATTACCTGTTAGATACAGGTCATGGTCAGGAGAAGACAAGGATTGCCTCATTCAGAAGTCAGAGAAATAAACAGGTCCAACTGACATTGATACTCCCATGAACACCCCTGTGAGATGCACTCTCAGCCCTCTGCTCCAGCAAAGCCATTCCCAGCAGCAAGCCCCAGCCTCTACATCCATCCTTGCTTCATCAGGGCTTGGAGCATTGTGTTGCACTTCTGCTAATCAGTGGTTCACAGACGGTCCTTAGGACAGCAAATGCTTTGAGTAGCTCCTATTAGTACCACAACACATGGCATGAGGCAGAAGAACATGATTACAGTCCACACTCTGAACAATCAACAAGGCTAAAATAGTGTTTGCTGTTGATGGGATATATCAGTTTTGGTCATGTATCACTCTCAAATAATCACTACTTGAAAGGATCATAAGTTCCTTTGAACAGGCAGAACAGGTGCCTATTGCTGTGCAAGTCTCCTGCCACAGAATAATCTGTATAGATAACTTTCATCCTTCCTCAAGTACCTAAACACTCAAGCAATATTTTGTAAAACATATAAACACTTTAAATAGTTTTAATTAACCTTACAAGATGCTTCACTATATCCAGGTTGGTGCCTTCAGGAAGGACTCTCTCTCATCTCTCACCTCTCTATTTTTCTCATCAGGAGGCATCATTTGAAAATTTGGGATTGACCTTACTTGTGTTTATTAGCTCTCCTGTTACCATGGCTTTGTACAGGTCACATTGCTCCCAGTTGTTTTGACATGAAAGCAACTGTCAAACCAGGACACAAACAAGACACCAAAAACCGCTTGGAAAAAAAAAGAAGCTTTAAAATAAAACCTTTTAATTGAGAAAATAGCATGGAAGTAGCCTCAGGTTCCGAAGGAAGAGATTCAGTGAAATTAGACCTGAAATTATACCTGCCACCTCAGGTTAAGATCTTAATTGGGAACCACAGGTACTCAGAGAAAGGGGAAACTGGAGTCAAACTCTTCCTGTTTCCAGTCCAGTATCTCTGCAAAGAATGCTGGATAAGCCAGTCCATAACAGATTTTACTAATTCACAGCATATACCACCCCATTATTTCTCCTATCAGTGACTTTCATGAGTCCAGGGGGAACTGCAGCTGCCCCCTGCCCCTGGGCCAGACAGGTCAGCCAGGAGGCTTCACAGTGAGCACACAGGGGAACATCTGGTGGTGGCAGACCCTGCCTGAGGCTAGAGCTGCCTAGGATGCAGCACTGTCTCTACACTTCAGAGGACAAACCAGGACAGGGGAATCCGATTTCCCAGTGCAAGGTGCTCTGATACTGCTTCAGAACACTGTTATCCTTCTCCGTTCCAATTTTTCCTCTTGAGGAAAGGACATCTCAGTATAGGCACTTCTGCAGCAGGCTGCAAGATGGGTGCTGGAGGCAGCAGGTGCCTCAAAGTAGGACCAGCTTCCCCCAGGGTGGTTTATCTCCTGTGGCCCCCCCAGGCACAGGGGAGGGCACTGCACTTCTCAAAGCAACCATCTGAAAGTGTTACCACTGCAATTAGAAGTGCCTCTCGCTTCTCTGAACAGAGTAATCCCTTTCTGCCTAAATCCAGCCAAGTCCCTGCACTCAGGGTTCGTTTCTCCACAGTTGGCCCCCTCTGCCGTCGTTGTCAGCCTGCGTTAGGGTCTGGCAGATCTGGAGGGCAGGATTTAACGTGCTGCCTTGTGATTCTGCCCGCTGAGGATGTCCTGTGGCATAAGCTCATCATATGACTGCATGCTGTGCACATTGGGGTAACCATGTGGAAGAGCTAATTACAAAGCAGGAAATTAGAGCACAAGCTTGGAGGAAGCAACCTTTCAGCACGCAACAAAGCCAATCATACAGTCTTTAGCCACTGGGCCTTAAGTACCAAGAAAACTGGCTGCTGAAGGAGGGCCTAGGTTAAATATTTCTCTTCCCCTCTCTGCTTCCTCTCAACCTCTGATGTTGCTGTAGCACAGCTCCCTGGAAGTCTAAGCAACACTGAGAGAGATGGAAACCTCCTTTCATTAACGGTCCAGCAGGACACTTAAGCACATGCTTAAATTTCAGCATATGGATAATCTTACTGACTTCAACAGGACAGCTGACATGTGTTTTTTTATTAGGCACATGAAGGAGAGAACCTTGATGAGTCAGATCCAGAAGATTCATACTTTCTCCAAGATCAAAGGCAGTACACCAGCTCCTACAGCAGGACCCACAGGGCTGCAGTTTATTTGTTTTCCATTGACTGTGTTTGAGTGGGATGGAGTACAGTCTTCAAATTAAGCTCTCTCCCTCTGGTGTTTTATTGTGGTTTTTTTTGTTTTTTTCAAAGCATACCAGCAGAACAAGTTATTTTTGACAGTGCAGAGATGTGCAGGTGAAACACTGGGATTGTTACAAGTTGCTACTGTGCTAAAATAGAGAAAGAATACCTGCCATGCAGCTAAGTAAAATGTTAAGTGAGTCAGAATAATGTTTTCACTGGAACTCTGTGTCCCCCCCCTCCCCAAGATTGAAGAACTAACTGCCAGATAGTGATTTCTTTTGACTTGCAAATCTGCAGCTACTGCTACTGTTTGCTTTGAAATCTCTATGAATAGTGAAGCATCTCTGAAATATCTACCCCACACACCCACCCCACCCTGGCCTGCCCTCCACCCCCAGATCCAAATTATCAACAAAGCAAAGACTGCAAACATCACCCCCACTAGCTGATAGGGAAGCTCTGGAAATAACATCACAGTCACATGAAAATAGGCTCAAGGGTAGATAGCTGCAAATAATTAATAAAAGCTTGATAACCTTGCCTGCTAACTTTGCAAGCACTGCTCTAGGCTAAGGGGTGAAAACATGGAGAGCTGCCAGCTCTCATAGGGATGTCAGTGAATCAACTGTGACTTAAGGAGAGGATCAAAGCATTCAGGGTCTGATTCCTACCTGAGCTGGGCAGCAAATATGCACAGAGAAACTCAACAGCACCAAGTTCTAGGAAAGGCAGAGTAGCAACTACAGCCAGTTTGTGAGAAAGACCTGCCATACAGGAACCAGAAAGCTGAGAGGTATCACAAGGACAGACACAGCACTAGGAAAGCAATTCTTTGGACTAGAGCATCAGCTGACTGGCTACATCCAGTAGACTGAGCAACAGGAGTCAGCTGAGGACAGGAAACCAGCTGGTGAGACAGTTCAGCTCAGCGGAGTGCACTGGCAGCACTTACATTCAGAAATACATGCCTATATATACGCACACATATATATCAATCCTTACATTAAATTCTCATGCTTTTTGGTACAGGTTGAAAACCAGATAGCAGTTGGATACAACTGACACCCCAAAACATTTATGAGACAAGCAACAATCTTGCTCAGAAATGTGATTAATGAAGAAATACCTTGTGGATTTCTTGCTGTCTCAGCAGTTCCCAGTTTAAATCACTTTATTTAATGTGCACCAGTCCTTTCATCAGGTTTTCTTACACTGTGTACTGCAAAGTGAAACTCAAATGCAGAAGCCAAACTGTTTAATTTCCAGTGAATGTGCCATCTACTCAGCAACCCAAAAGCCTCAGATGCCCCAAACCAGACCTGAGATCACCACCAGATGCAGACAGCAGATTAATACTGTGAGAGCATGAACTGGAGCAGAGCACAGGTTTATTTAGTGTTTGCTCACTCCACCACCATGCCAGAAGCATTGCAGAATCCAGCTAATCCTTAAATATAACCAGAAGGAAAAGCCACAGGCCATATTTGGACAAAATACCAACAAGGATCAGGTTTGTCAAGTAACAGGTTGTTGCACCAGAAGGTCACATTTTCAGTGCTCTTTCTCTTTAACCTTTGTCACCCTTGTTGACACAGATCAACCAAATAACCAGAACCAGAGAAAGTTTTCCACTAACACACCCATAAATTTATCTTTCCTCCAAAGAAATGGACAACTTCTAAGGCACTCAGATGCCATGATGATGAGCATGGCATTAAAGAAATGTAGATAGAGAAGATAAAGTGGGGAATTGTCTGGCAGGAGTCAGCAGCTGTAATTTGACATGATGATAATTTCCCTTATAAATGCTGGGATAAGGGCAACATGGCTCTCACATCTTCCATTCGCAGGTCAACAAATACAAAATATTCCTCTAAAAAAGTCCTGTTAAAATCACCCCATCTCTCTAGCTGCTGTCTAGAGCCACTGAGAAAGTCAAATGCTCCACTCTTAAATGGGAGGTTAAGGAGGAAAAGGGACAACAGCAAGTGTTGACAGTTCATCAGAGCTCAGACAGTAAGTGAAAGTGAGATCAGTGCTTGGATTAGGACACTGTGGTAAAAACACAGCACCAAGGAAGAGATGAGATCATTAAGCACAAACCTTACAGAGAACTAAAGCAAAAATAAATTCTGCTTGTGTATCACCTTTGTTCCCTCCAACTATGAAAACTCAGAGGAAAGAAAAATCTTCGTAAAGTCATCCCTTGAAACCAACTAACCAGCAGTCTCATACATCATGAGAACATGAGTGGACACCAACATAAAGAAATAAAGCATAAGTGCAGGGAAAATAAGGGAAAGTTTTTAAGAGAAGTTTGAAAGAAACACCATTTCCCAGCTTGTGTATCTCTTATGTTCCTCGAAACAGGCTTTACTCCTGTGCCACGCATGGCTGTGTCACCACAAGATAAATTTCACCATTTAAAAGTGCAGACACTCTTCAAATGTTTTTTAATAATACCAGCAGAGCTTGTTTTTCACTCTCAGCTGTAAGGCCCAGGAGTCCTTTCCTTCAAGTTCAGTCAGCCATGAGCAACAGAGCAAATTTGGCTAAACTAGAGAGACCTTAGTGCAATTTGCTGTTACTGTAATTAAGAAATGATGCTATGAATATCACTGCAAATTGCTATGCCTTCCCCTGCTTCACTCCCCCGTGGCCCCACTAAGCCACAGAAATGGAGAGGAAGTCCCCACCATCCTGATATCATGGGATTTAACCTGTGATGCTTCAGCCAAGCTTCACCCAGTCTCTGCACCCATCCCTCCATCTAAAGCAGCCATACACGTGGTGTTAAATAGCAAAAAGCATATCAAGTTGAAGGGTCTGTAACTATTACGCCACAGAAGCCCCCCACCTGGTGCCCACATCCCACTGCACAACAAGAGTTGCTGTTTGAAGCTCAGAATTAATTTCTGCAAAATAAATGCAGATATACAATAAAAATCCTTCTATGACAAAACCAAAGTAGAGTTTACAGTGGAAGCAGAGCAGAATATAACAAGAAATTGGCTAGAGGTTTTATTTATTTGTATGCATATGTATTTCCATATGTATATATGTAAGCATTTTACATTAGGAAGAGGTTTTACTATTAAAAAAAAAAAAAAAAAGTCCTATCTTATTGGGGTAGAAAGGTCAAGGTATTTTAAAATCAATTTTTCCACAATTCGTATCTGACAGAAAATGATGCTGTCTAGGTTAGTACTGCTATCTTGGGATGAGCTCAAGGCCAGCAAAACAAGGTGATAAGGAAGGGACATCATCTCAAAACCAATAAATCTCTTTCCCAGATGGCATTTTTATCTAAGAGTGCCAAAAGAAGCTAGACAGGAAATTTGTGGACCTATATCATGGTAAACTCATTAAAAGTAAGTGAATTTCTGAAAGACTAAAAGCAAGTTAATCTGGTGCCTCTGATTAAAAAAGGACCTCAGCACTTCAACTTCGTCAGCCTAACGTTTACAATGTATAAAATAATTTAATCCAGCAGAACATCAGTGCCCCAAATATCAAGGAAAAAGATAACATAACTAGCTTGTATTTTAAAGAGGCACCCAAATGATGTGCTAAACCTGATGAGTGGTGTGAGCATCAAGGCTTCCCTGGATGGACTGAGAGGGTTCCTGCTCTGAATAATCCCTGAGTTCAGCTTTAAGGCAAAACCCTGAAAGCAAAGGGTGAGGGAGGAACATGAAAGCACAGGAACTTTAAAGCAGCCCAGTCCTTCTGCTGTGTTTCAAGAGATGGGATGCAGAGTGGAGACTGTCTCACTCATAATAATGGACCAAAATGACACCAGGAATCCATGAAGGATAGAAGATCCCTGGTGTAACCAGCTGTGGCCACAATGTCCATCAGTCCCAGGCCACTAGGGAGGGAAGCAGCTCCCCAGGCATACAACAAGGTGTCTGCTGCTGTCTGAGAGTGTGAGGGAGTTTTCACATAGCTCAGCCCCAGCTCTCTAACAGGGCTTTGCAGCTGTGAAGATGGCACAGCAAAACTCCCTGGCTATTGCAGTAGGATCAACCAAAACCACTTCTGAGCCTTCCTAGTCTCACAGACAGCTGTAGTCCAGTTCTGGCAGCACCAAAGAAATGTTTTGGATACATCTCACATCCACACCATCCTCATATCTGTTTGTAGCTAGGTCAGCTCTGAAACTGGTGACACTAGAGTATGGTCATCATCCTGCTCTCATCCCACCACTCAGCTCAAACAAGACTAGCTGTAGAGACAGAGCTAGTCAGACCACCAAAGTCAGAGGCAATCACACCACAGACACCAATCAGATGACAGGAACTCACTCTGATTCCCAAAGAAAGGTAACAAATTACTTTTAAATTTACTGGTATTATCATTGGACAGATTCAAGCATTCATGCTAACCACTCATCAGACTCATAATGCTGATTTTCCTTAGAAGCAGGAGAGGGTAAGCAAGTAGTTACTATATTTTTTTAAGACAATAAAAGCCTTTTCCATGTACTTTGCAAAAGTAGCCATAAAGTATTTGTACATTAAGGAACATATTGTTGGCAGAGGAAGCATATTTTGTTCTTAAAACTAATATTTAACTAATGCTCAGAAATGCATTTGTGCAATCTATGCTCTGTTACACTGATGTATTGATAATGAAATTGTAGCTCTCCGAGAAAGTAATGAACATTAACAATGGAAGTAGAATCAGAATCCTATAATGCAAAAAATACTGCTTGGTCAGCTGGACACAGAAGGTGCATCAGTTATTTGAGTAAAAACATGAAAGGACCATAATGATAATGACTCACATTGGATTTGCATACTTAGTGCCTTTCAGATGGAGTATGTTCTCTGGACTTTGTAAGCTGCTAGCTCAGGAGGTGCCAAGCTGCTGCAGAAGGATGCTGAGCACCAGCAGCTGTGGAGGGACCTCTCTAGTGAAATAATTGGTTAGGTTCTGTAAAGCTTGTCTTTGGGACAAGACAAAAAGCACCCTCACCACAGACACGCTCATTCCCATTCCAGGGATGTACAGGCTTGTTACTACCTCTTTGATTCTGTCCTATTCACAGAATCACAGCATGGTAGGGGTTAAAAGGGACTTCTGGGAATCATCTTTTCCAACCCTCCTAGCCAAAGCAAGTTCATCTAGGGCAGGTTGCATAGGAATGCATCCAGACAGGTTTTGAAAATCTCCAGAGAAGAGAGATATTTTTTCATACAGAAGCTTGTTTTTGCACATTGGTCCCACCAGCACACTCATGGCAGTGACCAAAGAGTACTCCACTATGTCCCTGCCCCAGAGCAACCATAGGCCCAAAGGTTGCACTCCCACTGAGATATTCCATGGTATCCCTTCAGGCTCCTGATCCTCTCATCATCCAGACTGAGAATCTTTCAGATGATGCAGCAGGTCTGGATTCTAGGATGTTCCAGGAGAGACAGAATGGATCCTTGCTCTGACACAAGCCTGGCTGCAGCCACTGCATAACTAAGCATGAAAATACTTGGTAGCCTAAAAGCAACAGGAGTGACCCTTACATTTTATAACAACTTAGACATAAATGCAAAACTCTTTTTTCTTTTTTTTTTTTGTTTATCCTATAAAGTTTTCTCTGCCCAGTTGCAATGCTGCCTGTGGCCTTAGAGACTAGGGAGCTTTTTAGTGTCCAATAGTGTAAGAGAAAGTGATGATAGTCAAATAAAGGTAGGTTGGAATTGCATCCTTCCTTGGTTTGCTTGAAGGCAATAAGAGCTCATCAATAAGTACCATTCGAGAAGCATCAGTATTTCTATCAACTGCCACTGACCAAGAACTTAAATCATGAAATCCAAATACAGAGATTTCTAATTTCTGATGCAAAAGGTGAGTGGACATTTTAGGTCTCAGATCAAAAACCAGCAGAAGCACCTTTAAAAGCAGTAGTGCTAAAAATGCATCATCCCATGCTACAAATGCTGTCTTGAGGACAGTTTTCTGGTAGTAGGGTGTTTACTGAAGGCTAGGGGTTTCCAACCACCATTCTCTATAAACAGATTTCAATCTTCTTTGATTTTCCATGCATGAGCAGCCAGGCTGAATGAGCAGATCTGTTATCAGCTGCAAGGAGTCTGGGCTTCCAGCTGTTGACTGATAACTCTCTGAAAAACCCACACACAGTGCAGCAGGTCTTGCTTCCCTTTGCTTATCCTCCTCAGGATTCCCAGGCTGAAGTTGTGCTTGAAGGAGCTTGCTCCTCCCAGCAGCTTCCCCTTGCCTGTGTGACAGAGCCAGGGACTGATGAGATACCAAGCACTGTTCTGCAGAACTGGATTTTTGCTAGATGAAGACACAGAAGAGTTTTGTGTCCTAGGGTAAAACCATAATAAATTGTTTGCTGGGAAACAATATCCAGGATTTTGATTCTTGTGCCTTTTTTAGCTAGAAAAGTAGATACATACAGGAAATAAAGCAAACAAGAATACAGCTCACACTGCTACTATCTCTAGAGAAGAGCAGCATGTTTCAGATGTACAGTCCAGAGACAACATGTCACCTTAGTGGACTGATTCCCCAATGTCACGGTTTAGGGTCAGGGCAGCCCCTTAGACCTATAACAAACTCTGTTAACCCAAAGGGAGAGAAAGGGAATAAGGGAAAAAGACTTAGTGATTTGAAAAGGAAGTTAGAACAGCTTTAATGAAAACTAAAATAATAATAATAAAAGGAATATCTATAAATATATACAAAACCAGTATCAAACCCAAATGCCTCGATGGTAATTACACCACTGTCACCACTGATGCTGTGGAGTAGGCACCGGGGGAGTCCCAGACTGGGCTTAGCAACAGACAGGAGCTGTGTTCAGGGAGCTGGGTTCTGGTACCAGATTCAGGAACACACAGATTGGGATCGAGGGCAGAATGGACAGAGTCGTCCTTGGATGTAAGGAAACCAGAAGAGGAACCAAGCCAAGCTGAGCAGTCAGCAAAGAGGGACAAGGTCCTCTTGATCCCTCAGCTTTATGCTGAATGACATATGGGATGGAATACCTCGTTGGTCAGTTTGGGGTCACCTGCCCTGTCCACTCCTCCCTGCAGGTGTGGACTTTCACTTTCCTGCACCCCCCAATGTGGTACACAAGATCCAGCAGTGGCCTTGGTCTGCACACCAGTCCTTGGTAGTAACTCTAACCATGGGGTGTTATCACTGCTAGAAGCAGACACCATCTGTGAAAACAGGCTGCTAATTTCAGAAAGTGCAGGCAGTTAGAATCAGGCTGAAAAGTCAAAATCACTGAACAGAATGAGTTCTGTTCTCACTCAAACCAGAACACCCAGATTCAAAAAGGCAGCATTACCAGAACAAAGAGCAACAAAGCCATTCACTTGGAGAAAGTAACAGTGGTAGGAAGCATCTGCACACACACACATGGACCCAAACCATTTGTTTTGTATCAAAGGGATAACTGTCAGCTGAGACCCTAGAGATGGTAAATTGAATTGTCTCTTCTGAATATACTAATGGGAGATCAATATTAAGTTAAATAATGCCTCAAGATGATGTGAAGTTGAAAAGCAAGTTGTTAACAAGGAGAGCGGCTGATGAAAATAGAAAAGCACCAAGATGCTTTTGCATTTTCCTTCCAGACACTGAGGATTAGGGTGATAAAGGGATAGGATTTGCTAGGAGTATTTCAGCTGGCTAATATATGGAAACAATGCAGATCACTTGCATCCAGTTTGCAGATTAATCACCAAGGCTGCTTATTTTTTTCCTACTTGCCTACGGGTGGGAACTGCTGGTAGAGAAGTGTAACATTTTCCCAGAACTAGTCACCTATATAAACTTTATACTCAATTTTTACATAGAAGAAAGAAGGGTAAACCCTCAACTGGCTTTTGGTGTACTGGAAAATTTCATCTTTCAGTGCCACCATTTTAACTACTTTAGTATTCAAAGTGACAGTGAAAATTGAGGTTGCAAAATTGCACAACATATCTTTCCATCTAAACAGAAAGCAAATCTTAGAGCAACCATGTGTGTATTTCAAAATATTTGTTTGAAAACAAGAAATAAAGGTAGAAATTAACTATTCCAGGTAGAGAGTTTCCACCATAAAAAAAAAAAAAATAACTTGGCCCTCATCTTACTGAAGCCAGTAAGAGTTTCATAAGATTCAGTAGGAATGGAAAAACTCACTTAGCTGTTCCGCTGAGTACATTTGATTGTCTTTGATCAGTGGACTATAGCTGATGCTTTGTACTTTGTTTCTCCTCGGTTTCAGATACTGGCTCTGAAGCACAAGGACGCTACTGTGTTGGAAATGGCAATTTTCTTCTTTGTAGGAAAAAAAAAAAAACCAAACCCATAGCAATTGTCCAAAATTAAAGGTGCTCAATCCCATATAAAGCTATTCAACCTACAGCTAACATAGATGAGAGATTATTTATTTATTTAATTTAAATGCTGCTCCATAAGGGATGAGCTCCGTCCCAGAGATGAGGCCAGATGAGCAGGGACCCAGCACATGGTGGGCATGGGCTGGGAAACAGGGACAGCCACTTCCCAAGCTCCAGGGTAACGTGCCACCTAGTCTCTCTTGTGCTGCTCTGAAGATCACACCTCAAGAAAAGCTTCCCCAGCATTTTAGCAGTGTTTCTTGGGTACTCCCAAAGAGTGGTTGTCAGTGGGTCAGTGTCCACATGGAGACCAGTGACAAGCAGAGTCCCTCAAGGATCAGTACTGGGACCAGTCTTGTTTAACATCTTCATCAGCGACATGGACAGTGGCATCAAGTGCAAGTTTGCTGACAACGCCAAGCTGTGTAGGGCGGCTGACACACTGGAGTGTAGAGATGCCATCCAGAAGGACCTTGACAGGCTGGAGAGGTGGGCCTCATGAAGTTCAACAAGGCCAAATGCAAGGTCCTCCATCTGGGTAGGAGCAATCCCAAGCACCAATATAGGCTGGGCAGCGACTGGCTCGAGAGCAGCCCTGAAGAAAAGGACTTGGGAGTACTGGTGGATGAGAAACTCAACATGAGCCATCCGTG
>JANIJG010006443.1:15133-26250 GCA_024611175.1 Megaceryle torquata | reverse complement strand
TTTAAAGACAATCTGGCTGGGAAAGAATGTGAAGAGTTGGTTTTTGATGGCCTGAATGTGGATGCTGCTTGACATCTGATTCACATCCATCTTCACTTCTTGTGTGTCCCATATGTTTCCTGTTTCTGGTCTTATTTATGTAGAGACACCTATCTTAGTAATATGAAACTGAAATGTTCATGCTTGTTTCTTGAATTAGTTCTCATCTGCTGAATATTATTATTCAGTTTTAGGTGAGAATGAGAATGGTGTTGCTTCAGAGGATTTGCATTACTGTGCTTCCAAGGTAGTTTACCTGACTGAAGTCAGGTAAATAATGAATGATAAATACTGAAGAAATGGGAGAATAAAATTTTCCTTGATGAATCTTGAGTTTTGCTATATGTCATAGCAAAGAAAAAGCAGATAATGCTAGGATGTAGTTTTTTATGTTAAAAGATTTTTAAAAGTAGAGAATTAGACAGAATTAGACTTGCAAAGTTAGACTGAAATTCCCCATTTGAAATTCCCCATTTGTATCAAGTGTATTATATGTTTCTGAACAAATGAATTACTGATGAGTAAGTTTTCATTTTGAGTTTACATTTAGAGAACGTCTTCTAAGAAATGTAAAATGATACAGTAATGAGCAATTTTGATACATGTTATTGATAGCTGGAGGCAAATTGTGTAATAAATACAATAAAATGTATTTGTAACATTGAAGTTAATATTGGAAATTGAAGGTGACTGTTCTCCGTTTGAAATAAGAGCTACTTAGTAGGTGAATTATTCCCTAAAGACTGTGTAATGTTAGAGGCTTTTGGAAATACGTAGCAGAGGCATTAGAAACTTTCTCTGTACTTTTGTAGCAGGTGTGAGGAAAAGCTTTGCTGCTAAATTTATGTGAGTGCCACAGAAGAATGAGACCTTGTGAGTGGAAGTATGTGATCAAAGAAACTTGGGGGGGGGTGGGGTGGGAAAAACTGAAGATAAATGAAAATGATAGGATCTTGGGTGAATTCTTAAATGCCTTTTGCTTAAACCAGAGATGCTTCTTTACCATATTTGTTTTGTTTTGTTTCATGGAATCTTTTCCTCCTTAACTCTTGTGCTAGTGTATGCTTTTTCTAGGACTAGAGATGTTAGTATATGTTAGTATATGTATAAAATGTTAGTATATGATACTAGTAGTAAGATAGGATCTTGTAATTAAACCCTGAAAGGTAATGTGGATAATGCTTAAGGGAGCAGTTATGGTTGTATGTTTCATTTAACTTTGTCACTTCTGAACAGCTGAACATTTTATTTAGCACCTTTAATGTTCTCTTAATAGATTTATTTAAAAGTAATCTGGAACATAAAAAAGGAAAGAAATAGCTAATAAGTTTTTATTTTAAAGGTGGCTTGCGCATTTGAATGTGAACATGGTTATGACGTACACCTCAGAATATGTAAATTTGCATGTAATTATAGTAGTGCTGCTGCTGCAGCTTCAGCCATTTCAGAGATAGATGAATCAAAGAGGTGCTTAAATGACTTAGTCTTACGCTGCCTTATATAAGGTCCTAGAAAGTCTTTACTGCTGCAGAGTAGGTAGGGTACTTGTTATGTGGCACATAGTCTTTGGTAGTGTTAACTGAGACATTTTCAATTAAGATTTACAGAGTTCTTTAGATACATATGTCTGTAATCTAGGGATGTCTAAAAAACGTTTTCTAGCTGTCACTTCTTGTGTGTCAACCTCTGTATTAGAATTTTAACTTTAGCAGCCTGCCACTTTCTGGGAGTGATTTGATTTAGATCCTAAAGCAAACTTTGAATGGGATATTCTTATGTCAGTGTGGCTGTGCAAGAAATTAGAAATACTTGTATGATAATAATACTCAAAAATGCTTTAAAATTGCTAGCCAACTGGGGTTTTGAGATTTTTTTATTATTATTTTCACCAGTAGATATGAAGGAAATTGTGTTTGTGTGGATGTGTATGGTCTTTGGTAGTGCTTCAACCTAAAGAACTGGCATTTGTTTCCAGGACACTTGAAACAGGATAACTGTAATATGAATATGATTAGAAGACTTGATCAAGATTTTATAGCCTTGTTTAATAATCCTTTTTTCTTATACCTGGTGTTGCATTGCTCTATTGGTTTTTGAATACTGACTGAATCAAGGAGGAAAAGATTAAGAGAATTTAAAGGAAAAATTCTCTAATGTAAATTTTGCTAAAGATTGTTTTGCTTCAGAGATTTTCTGTATTAGCTTGTGTTTGCTTAATATGTAATATGTTCATCTGGATGATGTGTGATCTTGGAACAACAGCAGCAAAGCTGTTGAAACTGAGTGTAGAATGGAACAGAAGACACAGTACAGACTGAATATGTTTTTCTAACTAACCCATTTATTCACCATGTATAGAATATTAGTGTTTTTCTTCAATGCCTTTAAACAGTTTTCTTTACATGTTTAGGCAAATACTCCTTAAGTCATTCAGAGATCATAATCTATTTGTCAGAGCTAAAAAATACCAAAGTTTTCCCACAGTGAGTTCATTTGGAAGTAAGGTGTTTACTTAATTTTAATTTATATATTTCTACTTCTGTATATATTCTTAGGAAGTTTTCAGTGTTCTGAGTTTTTCGGGATTATACAATTGCTGAACATAAATTTAAATGAGAAATAGTTTGCTTGTAGTAGTGAATTCAGGGTTAATTTCTGTTTACACACTTGCGTAATTCCAGTGAAACTCACAGAGTTGCTTCTGTATAGGATTTTATTCAGCAGAGTGTGCAAAACAAACATTTCAAACAGGCTGGATTTTCAGAGGTGGAAACTTCTTAAGTAAGCAAGCTTCATGTACAAATTATCAGTGTGTAAAACATTATGTAGAGCAAAAATATATCTTAAATGAAATAGTTGTTGGTCTGCCCTCTTCAAATAGCACATCTAGCCTTTATACAGTAGAGGTCATTAAAGAGCAGTCCTTATAGCCCTTGATTTGGCTTTGTTGAAGTAGTAGTTAATTATCTATTGTAATGCAGAAAGAATGTTACTGAAGTTGTGAGGTCAAGTGTGCAAAAATTTGGAACTAATAACACACATAGGTGAATTCCAGCATGTTCATTTAACAGAGCAGAGAACTAAGCAAATCCTCCTGAGCTGGGAGTAACAGCTGTAGTTGAGAGTTGGCAGCACAGCCACACCAGTTTCCTGGTGATGCCAAACTACTAAGTTTTGCCTTTGATTTCTTACATGAAATGTGGTAAAGCCAGTACTGGCAAAAATAGTTAATTCTCTAGGAACCCAACAAAGGGAGTCATCTTCACATGCTTCTTCATTGAAAATTTGGATTTTGTTTTGGGATGCTATTATTATAGTTGTGGCTAAGTTTATATTTATTTGGTTAATTTGACTGTATGCTCTGTATTTAAGTCATGTGTTGATGTGGAGCAGTAGCCTGGTTGTCTCTATTTTAAATTGTTTCTAAAACTGAACCTGAGATTCCTTTTACTCTTCTGCATGTTACACATTTCAGTTGGCTGACAGCAGTCATACACCCATCTAGCTATTGTCTTCACTCTTCTTGCATGTCTTTACTACTCCTTGTTTTTCAGGCAGTCTATTTACAGTGCTTGGGAATGTCTATTGAATGCCCTCAAATAAATAAAACCACCATTAGCTGATGTTAATTTTGCATCTCGGTTACAGCTTCTTCACAAATCTTCCAGTCCCATTTTATCTTTTATTTTCATTCTGTATGGACTGAAGATGTAATTTCTTATTAAGATCTAAATACTTCTTCTGCTATGTAATAACATTTTGTCTCTCTTTCATATCTTCCTTTGCCTTTTCTTCCCCATCATACTTCAACATAGTTATTTCACTCCAATGGCATTGCTTTGTTAACTTGGCTTTGGTGATTCAGTAGATGCAATTATTTGTTTTGGGTGGTTTTTGCTACTGGTTGGGGTTTGTTTTTTGGTTTTTTTGTTTGTTTGTTTGTTTGGGGTTTTTTGTGGTTTTTTTTTGCGTTTGGGTTTTTTTTTTTTTTACTGTAACAAGCTATCATATGAGTAATATTTTAACTTTCTGAGAAAGGGGCTTAAGAAATAAGTGTCTTCAGTTCATAGCATTTAAAATAAGCATCTGATGGCTCTCTTTGAAATAGGCCATAGCACAGAAAATGCATTATTTTTTTCAGAGGATATTTTCTTTTATTGTAGTATATTTTCAACATTGGAGCAAATGTAGGAAAATAATTTTGAACAGATATTTAACTCACCCTGAAATTCTGCTTATGGAATGGCCAACTATCTTCTGAATTTTGTTTTTTTAAACCACTGCTGTCAAATAAAAACTAATATCCACTATTCTTAAGGGCAAGATAAAAATGAAAGCTTCATTGTCATTCTTTATTGCAGTAGTAAGCTAACATTGTGTTTTGCCAAAATCCATGTTGGATTGAGTGTCTAGGCAATATGCTAGATGGTAGACAAGGGGAGTGGGTAAGCAAATTTATGACATAATTAAATGAGGCAGTAGTTTTATAGGTTTGGTTTTTTTTTGTTTGGTTGTTGTTGTTTGGTTTTTTTTTGTTTTTTTAAAAATATCTATTGCGTTAACACTTGAGCTTTTTAGCACACAAGTCACACAGAATTAGAGGTTTTAACCTTACAGTAGTAAAGCAAATATAATTAGTTATAGATTAATTATATGACTAGTTGAAGGGAGAAGTACTTTTGTGCAAGAATCTTACTGTGTTGAATAACTTTGTTTTTCTTTAACAGAATTCCTGTAAATACTAGTAAATATTGCTGGTCTTGTGCATTCTGGAGACCTATTTTTACTACAGATACTACCATGGTTTTGCAGATGGGATGAATATGCTGCAATTGACTGCTGACTGACAGTAACAAGCTGGTCACTTCACTGATGTTTTCATTCTAACATTGTCCAGTTGGAGTTTGCCTATACTGATTTTTTTTTTTAAAAGAGGAGGAAATCCAAGTGGAATACTATAAACCTGACATGGATAATAAAAAGAAAGACAAGGAAAAGCCAGATGAAAGAATGGCACGGCCTAGTGGGAAGTCAGGCCATAATCTACGTGGAACTGGTACTTCAAATTCTGGAGTGTTAATGGTTGGCCCTAACTTCAGAGTTGGAAAAAAAATTGGATGCGGTAATTTTGGTGAGCTACGGTTAGGTAAGATCCTTGTTTCTTTAATTCAATTTACATTATTCAAGGTCAGTGTACATGGGCATGAAAATGTCTACGTGAACGCATCACGCAACTCTTCAGACTACTTTAAAGCTTTAGATAGGTTAAATTTGCCTTGCACATCTTTTGTGGTTTGATCCAAGCCAGTGCAAGCTCTATTGCATTTTAAGAATTTCTGTAGGAGGCGACTTTCTGGAACTAAAAATGTTTCATTATTTTGTGCAGTGCTACCCTAAACTATGTCTCAGTCAATTGTCTCTTCCCAGATGCTGGAAAATTACTTCATGGTTATAGTATTTTGCTACCTTTTGTGGTTCCCTGAAGTAGTTTATTTGGGGCTGAGTGTATGATGTGAAACACATCCTTGTCCTTTAGGCCTACCTTATAGTACCGTGGTGTCCGAGTTCTCTTGGAGACAGTGTAGCAGGCACTACAATGTTTTCAATAGCAGCAAGCTCTTGGTTTCCTTTTGTTTCCTATCTGTTGTCAGCAGTGTAGTGAGACTAAACAATGAGCTGCTGATAGACAGGGGTATTAAAAATCCATCTGTAGACAGAATCTGGGTGATGGGCAATTGAGTCACTTAATTCCCTGCTGAACAGATGAATGAAAATCAAAGGGTGATAAAGGGACAGACTGAGAAGAACCTATGGCATTCTGAAGAATTTGCGCATTAAAGCTGGAAATTTTACCAAGTATTAAAGTAGGCACTAAATGATGGGTGTGTGCTTTTGGAAAAGTATATATTTAGTTTTGGGCATTTAAATTTCCACGATGACAGCATGATTAGCTAGGGCTTTCAAGATCTGGGAATTCTGTTACGTGTTAACAAACATAACTAGACACTTAGTGGCAAGAATTCGTGTATTAGTGGAAGGTTTGAGTTAATGAACCGTAGGTGGTGTACTTTTGTTGATGTTCTGCCTCTGGTACAATTACTACTTAGTCCTTCAGACAGTGTTTTTAGTATAGTGCTTGCATAAAATATAACATATTTATAGATGCGTCTTTTTAATATGTATAAAATATGTGGTTTTAATATAGTGCTTTCTAGGGGCTTTATAGTTAGTCCAAGTCAAAATGTAAACAAGTTTAATATACTAATTCTGCAGAGGGATGAAAGATAATGTTGCTAGAGCTCTGTCTGAGAATACTGAATTTAACAGAGCCTCAATAAGAGGTAATCTTGTTATTCCTATTAATAGTTAAACAAGATGCATAACACTTCAAAGGTAAAAATATATCTATATGCTTCTGCAGTTCACAGGTCAAGTAGAAACTGTCTTCTATTTTCCAAAGACTTTTCTAAACTGGCTTTGAATGATAATTTTTCTTTAAACCTTTCCATGAATTAAATCAAACCAGTATAATTGTCACATTTACTACTGAAGGCAACTGTAAACTAATGAAGTTTTTTTTAATCCTGTCTTGAAGTGTTCACAACATACAGAGTTGAAACCTATTTCAGATCAGTTTCACATTAACTCATTTGCTTGCAGTAGATAAGAATGAAATAAAATATTTCATCCTAAATACAACAAAGTAGTTAAGACTTCAACTGATAGTACTGAAATAAAATAGGACAAACAAATAAATGAAATAGGAGGAAAATACTGCAGTGTACTGTCCTGCAACAGCCACCAGAGTAAGTGTAGGCTTTCTCTTTTTAATGTCTGCTTTTTTTTTGCATATGTAGTAGATATTTCAAATCCTTATTTATTATTTGTGGGGTAAGATGTTTTAAATGTAAGTTATTGAAACCAGGAGTTTAGATTGGTATTAAATATTCTAATTTAAATTTGTTATTTTTACATTTATATTACTACTGTATCAAGTAACATAAGTGGGCATTCTTCCTACAATGATGTACACAAGCAATTTGTTTCATGTACTTCTTCAAACTAGAATATATTTTGAGTATGGAGTTGAATCTTAAAGACATAGAGGAATAAAATTAAAGTGTGGTGAAGCTGTGCTTCGGAACATGAAAAAATGAGTTACAAATCAGTAGCCATTGTAGTTCTTCCACCTGAGAAGAAAGGAATGGCCAGACTTTTGTAGTGGTGCCATATGTAGTAATGAGTGTCTGTGATGTGCAGCCACTGACTTCAAAGGACTAGACTGTTTTTAATATTGAGCTGTTAATCTTAAGGTTCTTCTGAGTTACAGTAAAGATAAATGGATGGGCTAGTAAAAGAAAGCTTGTTATATCTGCACTACCTATTCTGTGTTTAGAGATAGATCAACAGTGTTGTCAAATCTGATGTTTTACATATTTTAAAGACGTAATTGTCTTGAATCACCACAGGGAAAGTGGTGTCCCTTCCGCTATTTCTTCAGAATGACAAGCCTGTCATTCCTGCATTTGACTACTGGAACCCAATGTCCAGTTACTTAACCTTAACTGGATTTCTTAGGTACTCCAGTAGCTGATTTATACATCTATTAGACTGAATGAGCAGGGCCCCTGCAAGAGCTTATTGTAATGCCTTTAGTACTATAGTATGTCTGTAGTATGCAAAGACACAGAAGCAACTTCAAAGTACACCTTTTGTCAAAAATGTAACTCAAATGATCATATGATAAGAAATAACTATTCAGCATGCCTGGATTTCCACTCTAGTCCCTGGATAGGTCTTGGAATTATCCATTCTTTCAGTTGTCAGATCATGGTATGCTGCCCATACTGATTCTGTTAATTATTGTATGGCCTTCAGTAACTTGCTGCTCATAAAGTTGATTCCTTAACAGATGTGATTTTAATACACCTTTTTTCAGCTTTAAGAGTACTCTGTTTTTGAAAATAAGGATTGGAACTGGGTTCATAGTCTTTGACTTTAAATGTAGCTGACTTTGCAAGGCACCCTTTTGTATTGATCTATGTCTTTTACCTGTTTGATTTCTGTAACAAAACTGAACTAAATATGGGAAATTCTGACCTGCATAATACTGGAGAGGAAAAAAAGTGGGATTGTCGTTAAAAGTGATACATATTAAACTCATCTGAAGACTGTAGAGAAATTGAAAGTATCAAAAGTGTTAAATATTTTCCTCTTTTTTTTATATGCCTATGAAACTTGTTTAATATTTTAGTCATTGCGTATAATTTGAAGTAATGCTTGTTGAAATGTGCTTATACAGTTACAGAATCACATCTAAAGCATTTTCCAAAATGATGTAAGCATTTAGCTTAAGAGTATTCTTGCTCTGTTTGTCTTAACTTGAAGCTTAGTCAATTACAGACTTAAGGAATAGTTATATTAATTTAATCTTTCATTAGGATTTTGTGTTCCAAAACCATATGGTAATTTTAAAACAATTTTGTAATAGTTTTCAGCAATAGATATAAAAATGTAGACTATCACATTACCCTTATAATTTGCCAATTTCAAGCTTTTCTAATGTATAAAAATTTTTGCAAACCTTGTGAAATAACAGGAACTCTCTTTTAGTGAAACTGCTACTAGCACTATTCAAGAATGAAGTTCTCTTTTGAGTATGTTGTCAGACTAATGAAGCAAATTTTTAAGTTGCTACCAGAACACCTAGCACCTTAGATCAAAAATGTTTTAAAGACTTGAGTTTTAACTGCCATTTTACTTCAACAGGAAAGCTAATATCTCACATTCTTGTTTTGTTCTTTTTTCCAAGGAAAAAATTTATACACAAATGAATATGTGGCAATTAAGCTGGTAAGTTACTGGGTTTTTCTTAAGAATTTGGGATGAGAAACTAACCAGAATGTTCCTTTTGTATATAAGGGTTTGATTTCCTTAATTGAAATCCTTAGTAGTCTTCTATGTTTTCAACTGACTATATGAAGGCTGATAGTGATAGATGTAATTATATACTTTGGCCATATTGAATAAACCCAGTGTTTGTTGTCACTGTTCTTAAAGCCAAATTTGTTTCTGAAGTTGGTAATAATTGACTGATGCCTCAAAGGTATGCTCAGCAGTCGTCTTAGTAGTTTTCTGTTTTGTGCAATAAGCAGAGGATCACAAATTTAATGTGAATCAGACTTAAGATGACTACAGAGAAACTCCAGAAAATTTGCAGACTCTACTTTAACACCCTTATTCCTGCCCCAAACTGATTTTATCTGTAATGATTTGTAATTGCACATCTGCTTTGTTAGATGTGTTTTGTTTGCAATAATGTGTAGAATGTTTCTTTCACTTGCAAACATGGTAAATTTGGATATTTTGTTAATATGTCATTGATCTACTTTTTCTGAATCTTTTGCTGAAACCACTCAGTTTATGCCATGTTTTGCTATTAGATACTTTTAACTTCTGGTAAATAACTTTTTGTAAACAAAGTATTTCCAGATTAAATTCTGTTGTTTACTTTTTGTTATTGAAGGAATTACAGCACTCCTATGAATTTCTTGTTGCAGCAGTAGGAGAAAACTTGATTTTTTGTGCCATAGTATGGTGAATTTCTGGCTCTGTACAATGGAAGGTAAACTATGAATACAGAAATACATGCCTTAGATGAGGAATCTACAAAGCATTTCAAATGCCTATAACAAACTCCTGGAAAAATATTTTGTATCGCTATCCTTGCTTAGAAAAATATTTCCTTCAGGAGTAGTTACAGATTTAAAAATACCCGAGTTAAAGCTTGAAAGAGCAACACTGGATGAAGTTATGAGGGTTATAATGTGTGCATTATACCAGATTTAAATTAATTTTGTTTTAAAACATCTTGAAGTTATTCTGTATGTCTGAAAAATTCTGAAAATGGTCTGAGAATGATTTGGCCTCTAGTTAAAGCCTGTTTACAGAATCACAGAATATTAGGGGTTGGAAATAACCTCTGAAGATCATCTAGTCCAGATTCCCTGCTAAAGTAGGTTGACTTAGAGCAGGTTGCACAGGAACATGTCTAGGAGGGTTTTGAAAGTGTGTTTTTTTTGTGTGGTTATTTTTTTTTTGTGCGTGTATGTGGGTTTTGTAATGATTTTTTAAAATTATTATTAGTGATTTTATTTTATTTTATTTTATTGATGTTTAGGTGAAACTTCCTGTGTTCTAGTTTGCAGTTATTGCACCTTGTCCTATCACTGGCCACCACTAAAAAAGGTCTGGCTCCATCCTCTTGACACTTGCATATTAGATATTTATAAGCGTTGATAAGATTCACTGTTAGCATTCTCTTCTCCAGGCTAAACAGCCCTAGGTCTCACAGCCTTTCCCTGTAAGAGAGGTGCTCCAGTCCCATAATCATCTCTGTAGCCCTTCATTGGAGTGTCTCCAGTATTTCCTTGTCCCTCTTGAACTGGGAGCCCAGAACTGGATTCAGTACTCCACCTGTACTGGTGCATGGGGTTACTCCTCCCTAAGCTCAGGACTCTACACTTATCCTTGTACTTCATTAGGTTCCCCTCTGCCCAACTTTCCAGACTGTCCAGGTCTCACTAAATGGCAGCACAGCCTTCCAGTGTATCAGCCACTCCTCCCAGTTTTGTATCATCAGCAAACTTGCTGTAGATCTACTCTGTCTCTTCATCCAGGTCATTGATGAAGATGTTGAACAAGGCTGGACCCAGTAGTGACCCCTGGGGAACACCACTAGCTGCAGGCCTCCAAATAGACTCTCTGCCATTGATCTCTGGGCTTTGTTGTTCAGCCACTTCTCAATACACTTCACTGTCCGCTCATCCAATCTACACTTCTTGAGCTTCCCTCTGAGGATGTTATGTGAGACAGCGTCAGATGCCTTGCTGAAGTCCAGGTGGATAACAACCACTTCTCTCCCCTCATATACCCAGTCACACCATGATAGAGGGCTATCAGATTGGTTAAGTATGATTTCCCCTTGGTGAATCCATGTTAACCTTTTAAACCTTGTTTACTATAAAATAAATTCAGAAATAGTTTATAAGATTGGTTGGTTGTGTGTGTGGTGTTTT
>JANIJG010006443.1:0-15033 GCA_024611175.1 Megaceryle torquata | reverse complement strand
CAGCTGTGCAAAAAGCTTGAAGTATCATTGAATAACACTTTGAAGTCACTAAAGAACAAGTGTAGTGAAGGTTGTATGTAGTTTACTGCTAGTGCTTAAAAAACTTTGAATATATAGTTAACTTTTCAAGTTGTCTCTTACATTAGTAGTACGAAAAGCATAGTGTCTTAGTGATAAATAACCGATGGAAGGAATCATAGTATAGATCAACACTGGATCCTGCATCATCATTGCAATGTAAAAATACATTTATTATGTGGAACTAGTGGATTCTTATAATGTGGCTCTCCTTTTTATATCTTTCAGCTCATTTGAATTTGTTTCTAGATTGGGATATGGATCACAAGTTTCAGTCTGTTAAACAGCTGCATCAAATTGTAGGATTTAGTTAATTTTGCATTTTTGCTGATTTTCTTCTGTTGGAGACAGTGCTAGGGCTTTATTCTAACAGTTAGGTAGGTTGTACTTGTCATACTATACCATCCTTTTCCTTTTAAAAATGTAAGTGTAACCATATTTCCCTGTCTCTAGCACTTACTCCCTTTTTGCTTTGAGAGCAGTCATTAGGCCTGTTCTTAGTCTTTGTTTTGTTATCCTAAATGAGGCACTCTTAATTTCCTCTCTATTTTACATCTGTTCAAGTTTAGTCCTCCTGAATGGAGTTACTTGAATTATGTATGTACTCCAGTTTGAGGAGTTACCCTTGTCAGGTGTGGTTGGGGTAATATCTCTCTTGCAGTGTCCTAAAATCATATTTATATTCTTCTTGGTAGCATTCTGTTGTTGACATGCTGTTTTCTTGTGAGTATGGAGATATCTCTTCTTTCAGCTTTTTATGTATAAAAGGTAACTGCATAGTCTAGTGCAGGAGGATAGTGTGGGTTTCTCTCAAGCATGAGGGATAATTTCTACATTTATACACCAGCTTGCAGGAGTGCTTCTGGTGTCAGAAGTAAATGGATTTTACAATTACTCTTAACTTAAACTTAGATTTTTTTTTTTTCCTTGTGGACAAAATTATGCTAGTATGTTCCTGTTTATGATGCTTATGCCAACTTCAGGACTTACTTGTGTAAAGAAATAGTTTAAATAATATATTTTTTTTGTGTGAGGCCTGGTGGTCATACAGTGTATACATTTTAATGTATAAAGTTTATATATAAATGCATATTTATTCTAGGAAAATGGCTTCAGGTTCAGGATCTTACTCTTAATCTGGCTTCTTTCATTATGACCTGTTGTGGTTGGGCAGACAAGTTGGAAAGGTTAGAATAGACTGTTAAGACCTGCAGTGAGACTCTAAGAACTGGGCTTTATCAGTGATGAGATTGTCAAGAGAAGTCCTAAGGCGATAAAAAGGGATTTAAGGACACTGGACTGAATGGTGAAGGGATTAGGAGCACACGTGGTGTTTTCCTCAATTCCTTCAGTGGCAAGGAATGGTGAAAGGCACAGGAGAGCACAACCTGATGGCCTAGAGGCTGGTGCCGTCAGTTGAATTTTGGTTTCTTTGATACATGGCACAGGGCCTGCTGATGACAGATGGAGTAGAACTGTCAACAAGGGGGAAAAGGATTCTTGGCCAGCAGTTGGCAGGGCTGATCAAGAGAGCTTTAAACTGGGTTTGAAGGGGGTAAAACCAGGTCCACTAGAGATGAGCCTACAGGTGGCATGGCAATGTTATGGGTGAAACTGATAGCTCAAGAGCATCTACACCAGTGCATGAAGCATGGGCAACGAACAGGATGAGATAGAAGCCATTGTGTAGTATGACAGCTATGATGTAGTTGCCATGCCAGAAACATGGTGGGAAAACTCTCACAACTGGAATGCTGCAGCAGATGACTATAAGCTCTTCAGAAAGGATAGACAGCAAATGAGAGGCAGTGGCATTGCTTTATATGTTAGGGAATGTTTTGACTCTGTAGAGCTTGATGATAGTAATGATCAGGTTGAGTGTCTGTGGGTAAGGATGAGGGGGAAGGTGAATAAGGCAGATATCCTGTACGATGTCTATTACAGACCACCCAACAAAGATGAGGAGGCAGGAGAATCATTCCACAAACAGCTGGCAGAGGTTTCTCAATTGCTAGCCATTATTCTGGTGCGGGACTTCAACCTAACAAAAGTCTTCTGGAACAGCAAAACTGTCAGGAAGATGACCAACTAGTCTGGCTGAACAGGGAGCTTTTGCTGGGACTCAGGGAAAAAAAAGGAGAGTTTACCACCTCTGGAAGAAGGGGCTGGCGTCTCAGGATAAGTACAGGGATCTCGTTAGGTCATGCAGAGAAAAATTAGGCAACAACAAGAGAAGGTTTTACAAATATGTTAACATTAAAAAAAGAACCAGGGAGGACCTTAATCCTTCATTGGTTGGAGGGGGAAGGACACATTACAACCAAGAATGAGGAAAAGTCTGAGATACTTAAAGATGGAGCTTTTTTTAAGGCTGCCTTTGCCTTCATCTTTATTTGTCACACCAGCTACCCCCAGGGTATTTGGCCTCCTGAGCTGGAAGATTAAGGATAGAGAGCAGAGCAGCCACCTCGTAATCCAGGAGGAAGCAATTAATGATCTGCTACGGCACATGGACATTCACAAGTCCATGGGTTCAGATGGGTTTCACCCCAGAGTATTGAGGGAGTTAGCAGAGATGCTCACCAAGCCTCTTTCCATCATTTATCAATGGTCTTGGCTAACAGGGGAGGTCCCAGAAGACTGTATGCTTTCCAATGTGACACCCACCAAAAGGAGTCCTGGAAAGAGTATCTGGGGAACTACAGGCCTGTCAGCCTGACCTCAGCACCTGGAAAAATTATGGAGAGTTTCATCTTGAGTAAGCTCACATGGCAAGTGCAGAGCAGACAGAGGATCAGGCCCAGCCATCATGGGTTCAAGAGAGGCAGGTCCTGCTTGACCAACCTGATCTCATTCTATGACCAGGTGACCTGCTTGGTGGATGAGGGAAAGGCTGTGGACATTGTCTGGACTTCAGTAAAGCCTTTGACACTGTCTCCTGTAGCATTCTGCTGGAGAAGCTGTCAGCTCCTGACTTATACAGGTGTACTCTTCACTGAGATAAAAAGTGTCTGGCTGGCTGGGCCCAGAGAGTTGTAGTAAACAGACTTAAACTCAGATGGCATCTGGTCAACAGTGGCATCCCCGAGGGATTAGTTTTGGGACCAATCTTGTTCAATATCTTTATCGATGTTCTGCATGAGGTGATTGAGTGCTTTGTCAGCAAGTTTGCAGATGACACCAAACTGGGTGGGAGTATTGTTGTTCTTGAGGGTAGGAAGCCTCTGCAGTGGGATCTGGATAGGCTGAATTGATGGTCTGAGGCCAGTTTTATGAGGTTCAACAAGGTCAAGTGCCAGGTCCTGCATTTCAGTCACAACAACCCAGGCAGTACTATAAGCCTGAGGAGGAGTGGCTGGAAAGCTGCCTGTCTGAAAAGGACCTGGGAGTGCTGGTCAACACCAAGCTGAATATGAGCCAGCAATGTGCCCAGGTGGCCAAGAAAGCCATCAGCATCCTGGCCTGTATCAGAAATGGTGTGGCCAGCAGAAGAGAAGTGATTGTGCCCCCTGTACTTGGTAGTGGTGAGGACACACCTAGAGTACTGTGTTCAGTTCTGAGACCCTCACTACAAGAAAGACATTGAGGTGCTGGAGTGAGTTCAGAGCAGGGTAAGCAAGCTGGTGAAGGGTCTGGAAAACAAGTCCTATGAAGAGAGGCTGAAGAAATTGGAGGTGTTTAGTTTGGAGAAGAGAGGGCTGAGAGGAGACCATACTGCTCTCTACAACTCCCCGAAAGGAGTTTGTAGTGAGGTGGCCTCTTCTCTCAAGCAAATAATGACAGGACTAGAGAAGATGACTGGAAGTTGCCCCAGGGGAGATTTAGATTGAATATTAGGAAGAATTTCTTTACTGAAAGAGTAGGCAGGTGCTGGAATGGCCTGTCTAGGGAGGTGGTAGAGTCACCATTCCTGAAGGTATTAAAACAAATGTGTAGATGAGGCACTTAACAACATGATTTAGTGGGATGTTGAGGTGGTATGGTTTTGTTTTGCTTTTGTTGACAGTTTTGTGTGGTGATGTTAGAGGTCTTTTCCAACCATGACAGTTCTGTGATTCTGTGCTCTGTTGTGCACTGCCTAGGGGTGTTTGCATTTTTCTGTAGGCGTACAAATCCGTGTCTTGTGATCAGGTAGTTCTTCAGCAATAGCCATGTGGTGTATGTGAACTGCGCCTTTTCTGCACACCTCTTAATTTATTGGTAGATCTACTTTTATTACATAACCATCTGCTTCACTTAGTTCTCCAATTTGTTACTCAGGTATTCCCTCTCCTTTATTCTTCTTCTCTTTCCCTTTGACAAATTTCTTCATTGCCTAAACTTACCTCCTGTTCATGATGCTTAACCACTAACCAAATATCAGCTAATGGAATTCTTACTTAAGCTGCTTCTGGAAACAAGTCAGTTTTTCTTTGTCTTGGTGTCAACAATAGAAGGTTATGAGGTAGTCACTGCTGTTTTTAATCTGTAATCTTTAATTCATTTACTTGTTAGTCATTCAACTGTTAAGATTTTTATCATTAAAATTAAAAGGGAGATGTGTAGAAATAAGATTGCAGTTGGTTTCAAGGCTGGGATGTTTATTCTTCTTTTGATTTTTAAAGAATTATTGCAGTCTAGAATGATAGCATGATTTCCCCTTGGTGAATCCATGTTAACCTTGTTAACCTTGTTTACTATAAAATGAATTCAGAAATAGTTTATAAGATAGTAGTTTGGTTTATTTAATTTTTTTAAGCATTAATTACTTGATGTAGAGAGAAGATGACTTTCTAGAAACTCTCTAGAAGGCTGTAGGAAATCCAGACTGAGTGCAACTTTGTTTAACAGACTGTAACAGGAGCGCTGCCTTGTAAAGATTTTTTTCCACAAAATAGCTTTTGTTTGCTGCTGTTAAGAAAATAGGAAGCAGAGATAGAAGAACTACTGAGTACAAGTTCTTGCTGGATTACTAAAAACATGAGAATAGCTGAATGTTTATATTGTGCTTTGTGTTAACATCAGTTACTGAAAATTTCTAACCTTATGGTTGTAGTAAGGAGACTGTTTTCTCAAAGCCTTTTAGAAGGGAAGTGGCATATATCTTGAAAATTATATAGCAGTTAATTACATGTATTTGGCACAAAAATAATTGCAAAAAAGCTTTCCCAACGTTATACTTTTATCTCGATTTATCCTTATCTATCTTTTGTCATCAGTAGTTCACTGTACACAGCAAAGCGGGTTGCACAGAAACAAAGCGAATTTTATGTCATTTTATGTGCTTGCCCTTTCCCAAGTTTTGCTGAAAAAAAAAAAGATTATATTTCCTTTGTACTTTTGGAGGTACTGAACAGTCAGGAAGATATCTAAGCCTCCTTAGAAAAATAAGGCAATTCCAGAAGACTGTAAGCCAAGAAATGGACTACTTGTACATATTACCAGTTGTGTGTTGTCGTGTCAGTCCATCCCGCTCCCCCGCCCTTTGCCCCTTACAGAAGGGACTGAAAGTATTTAATTGTATCTCTGCTAGACTGGGTTTAATTTCAGTCTTTAGCTCGTGTGCACTTGTCAAGTAGACTTACTATAGTATTTGACATTTGCCTTCTGGAGGCTTATCAAAACTGATTTCTGTTATTATAAGAGCATCTAATAATGTTGAGTGGTGATTAAGTTATTAATGTACTATCAGTTAAGGCAAAAGTGTATAACTGACCATAATCAGACTGTCTGTAAACCAGTTTATTATGGAGTAAAAACCATTTCCTCTTGCAAGTAGAATGACAAGCGTTAATTAGAGACTATACAGAGAATGGTATATTTTGTAACTAACAGACTTGTGTAATACTAGTTTTCAGGCAACCTAGTAGCTAAACTTTTTTTATTGGTAAAAGGGTAAAATGTTTCAGTAATATGCTTCATAGTGGATTTACTTCTGAAAGCCGAGTACTAAAGGTTGATAGTTGATAGCTGGGCCCAAGCTTACAGTGAAGCCTTTTGCTAAGGGATATCTGTCTTTAATACTTGACATTAAATTTAATGTGTTCTCCTCCTAAACTGTAAGTAGGACCTTTTGATGGCCCAGTTAATCTTGTGAAGGATCAAAACCTTTTTTATTTTAGAATTTTCTTGCTCACTCCTTTTAAAAGAATTCTAGTGTTCAGCTAGGATGAATACTCTTGAGCATAAAAAACATATTAAATTCTATTTGCCTTGCTCCCCCCTCCCGAAACAAACAAAAACCCAACAAACCAAACAAAAAAAACCCAAACCAACAAACAAAACAACCAAACCACATCTGTTATTAAAGTTCCTCTTTACTTTTGAGCAGCCTTTTCATTCATGCATTCAGATGCATAAATGTACCCCTACAGGGACTTTGGCAGTAGAAGCAATTTGAAACATCTGAGTGTTTGAGGGTGGCGAGTTTGGAAGAGGTCTGAGTTTCTCCTGATTGCATATTGGCTCATAGTTCTATGGCTTGGATGTCCCGCTGGGACAACACAGGTTAGTAAACTGTTAGCTGCTGGAGAAGACGATGGGAGGAAGAGATGAGCATCTTGTTCAAACTTTTCATGAAAATTGACATCCATCAGCATTAGTTATTGCTGCAAAGTATATTAACAATGACTGATCATATGATGGAAGTCTAGTAGGAGTGGAGTGGGAATGATGCACAGTTAATGTCCAGTGATGCATTGCAAGATGTTACATATTGCAAGAAACCAGTTATACCTTCTAAAAATGCTTTAGGAAATTAAGAAACTTATGATAAAGTACCTCTACTTTGCAAAGAAAAATACTCAAGAAGTTGGGACTTTCATTTAGGCTACTTGTGTGTTCCTGTGCTTGATCTCATATTACTTTATTCTATAAGAACATTCCACATTATTATGCTTAACACAGAAAAGGGGTTTTTTTTGGAAAATAAAAATTTAAACTACAAATTTATTCTGGTGCTTTTTGTTTGTTTTGCATTTGTAGTTTAGAATTGTGCTACTTGCTTTCTGCTGAGATGTTACTATTTGGTGGAAGGATTCAATATTTCTTTTTTTCAAGATCCTCAGAATTTTTTTTAAATTAAGATACTTATTTATAGTGGATATGTGAAGAGTCTTTTCAATCTGTATAGATGCATATTAATGCTGCCTTTTGAGAGCTGCAAGCCACATCACCCCTGTGCATTGTAGAGACACATTATTTTTTATCTGTTCCATTGTGGGTCTGTGATCCTGTTTCCATGTTGGACCCCAGTGAAGTATAGCAATACAAAATGTAAATTCCCCTATATGCTCTAGTATCATGTGACTGAGGTTTAGGTTTCTTATTTTTTTAATTGCCAATCATTTTGGAAGAAACATGTAGCTGGTATTAGGGTAGTGTATTATTTTTTTAGGCTTTGGCAGAGAGTCTTTTTTTAAATGCTGTTTTTCTTTTTAAATCAGGAGCCAATGAAGTCAAGAGCACCACAGCTACATTTGGAATACAGATTCTACAAGCAGCTAGGCTCTGGAGGTAAAAAGCAGTGTGATGCATTTTACTATAATGTAATCCAATATCATTGTTTTCACAGAGGTTTTCTGTTTTAAGTGTATAAATCTATTTAGTAAAGAGTCCCTAGTTACTTAAAGTGGAAAAAAGTCACATAAGTCAGTTAATTAATGTATGAGCTTTCCTAGTATTGTAAGAATTTTTTGTTCTACTCTTTGAAGTGTGCCTCTGAAATCCTAAGACTACTTGATAAGTCTTAAATAGTCACAGAATTTGTGTGCATGTGGATATAGATTAAATTAAGCAGTCTTAGACTATTCCCAGTGTGTATTTCTTGCGTAAATACTGTAAATTACCAAACTGCTAAGCTACAAATCACCTTTTTTAAACGTTTCTAGGATATTTAAATAGCTTCAGTCTCCATTTTACTTCACTTCCACTGATACAGTATATATTGCCATATACTGTTTTAAGCCTCTTAAATACTTTCTCAAAAAGCTTAAATTTAAATGCAGTTTAAGACTTGAATTTCTCATTTCACTCCCCTTGCTGCTTTTACACACAAAAGTACTCCTATCATGGTTCCCTCAATGAATCAGTCACCCCTTTTTGCTTTTATAGGTGAGCAAGACCTAAAGCTTCTCACATGTTTTTGTGCCTTTCACAGAACTGTATATTGATAGCAATATGTGAAGCTTCCTAAACTAGGAAATTGAGTACAAATGTTCCCTAAATCAGGTATACCCTAGGAAGAAGTATTACAATATCTTTTCCTTGAAAATGTTCTTTTAATTTCTAGAATAGTTTTTCATAGGTTATGTTCCTAGTTCATTTTTTTCTAATGAAGGAGTTTATGGTATAAAATGAGCTATTAAAGGTAGCTTTCTGCATGCGCACCGTTTTTTCTATCAAAGGCATCCTGGATTATGCAAGGGTGATTTAAAGTTGTGCTTAAACTACAACTAAATACTATTTAGGCTTAAAAGTCATCTCTGAAAGTCAGGTAATACAAAATGAACATGTCCATACCACTTTCATTTTATTGTCTTGAATGTGTGTGTTATGATGAATTTTAATATTTTGAAATACTACTTTCATTTTGAAAAAATCAGGATCATACATTCATTGTGCAGATTGGATAGTGTTTCTCTACTTAGGTATCTTTCAGAATTATATATTCTTTAATGACTGTCTCTGGGGAAGCATACTTTCCAATTCAATTGATTTACATAGAACTTTTTTTTTATGCTGTAGTATGAATGCTCTTGAAACAGGAATATTTAGTCATAACTCTTTGCAGGACATGATATTGTCTATTCCAATTCATAGATGGAAAATTAAGTTGCAGGATGTCCAGTCAAAATGTTGACCTTGTAACCTTGCTAACTGGAGAAAGGCATTAAGGTACAATGTCTAGTTTTTATGTAAGTAGTTGTAAATAGTCAGCATAAACTAGACTAGCATTGTTAGGAACAGTACCCAGCTGTGAAATCCAACTATCTAAAATTTCAAAGGAGTTGAGTAGTGGAGGTAAGAATAAAGTTGTAAATATTAGTTCAGATAGTGGAAAATAAGCAGTGTTTCTGTCAAAATTGGTCTTCCTTACTTTGGAAAAGATTTGGTCTTTGTAACCCTATTTGTTGGCTGCAACAAAGTTATCACTTTCATGTTGCCTTATTGAAGAAGTACTGTGAGAGAATGATCTATCTGATTCTTTGCATGAAGATGAGGAGACTTTTGGGATGAAGGCAGGAAGATAAAGCTGTTGAGTTACCAATCATCTTCAATGTTTATCAAGAACCTGTTGCAGACCTCCTCTGTTTTCTAAGTAACCTGCTTTTATTCTAAACTGAAACCCTCCCCAGCAAGTGTGAAGCCCTGTAAACTCCTTTGAGTCTTGTCTGATGTTCTCAGTTGCCCCACTTGAGATACATTTTAATGGGTTTTGTGGGAAAGACTCATATGAAGAAAGTGATATTTATTTCTCCCGTCTTCATAGAGGAAGGTTAAAACTAGCTGCCAATTCCTTGTCTTTCTGCAGCATTCTCAGCACTCTTTCATTTCCTGTCTTTACAGAATTTGTGCCCTCAAGGCCCAGGAAGTTATGCAGCCTAAGATTCTTTTAGAAAAAAATTGCAAGATTATATAATTTTTATTTTTAGGTAATCTGAAGCAGTTGGTTTTACTTGCTTATTTTTCATGACATACATGTTTACTGTGAAGCATAAGTATAAAAAATTTTGTCACATGCTCAGTTGGAAAAAATAATGATGGAACATTGATGGACCAAGTGATGAATTCAGGAAGCACCTAATACTTCCTACAGAGAACAGCAGACACTAAAAATATTACATCAGATCTCTATAGATACTGTTGCTTTATGGGCAGTGGTTGTACTTTTGTGAGAAAAATTAAGTTGAAGGATGTACAGGTAGCAGAAGAGTCTGTCACAGGAGGTGTGAAAATAGCTGTTCTTGCTGGAAGAAATTTGAAGTATAGTAAAAATACTTCAAATTTCTCTGATAAGTAATTATTTACTGTACTAGCAGTTTCAATTGTCTGGAGTCTTCTGGCTTTTAAGCTTCTAAAAATCTGCCTTTGCAGGCTTTCTTAATCATGATGAAGTAGTCTTTTCCTTAGCTGTTTTTGTTTATTCACATAACTACTTGTAATTTGGCTGATAGCTTTATACTTGACTGTGGACTGCTTGTTTTGCTTTTAATTGCATTAAATAGCCTTTCTGCTTGTTCTCCTCATGTATACATCCATACATGTGTATTAGAAACAAGTGACTACTAAATAATTGTTTCAGAACCGGCTGGTGAAAACCGAATAGTACTGCCTTTCCTTCCCAATTTTGTAAGCTGAACAATTATTTCCTGTGAACAAAACAATTTTACAGAAATAAGAACTGTTAATTCCACAGATTATACTACAAGCAGACTCATGCTTAGTGTGAAAAATTTAAGGGATAAGATACTTGTAGCCCCTATGAAATCCTGGTTTATTTGGGAGGGGCGGGGCACAGGGAAGAGGGAGAGGCATTAACACATAAATGAATAGATTTGGAAGAAAATAAGGTTATTTTTCTGAATTATCTTACAGAAAAAGTAAAGAAAGTATTCGATGACATTTTTTTACCTTCTAACCCTTTTTAACATAGCATCTTAGTGTTTCCTCTGATCTTGTGGTGGAAAGAGTAGCATCTTGAAATGGTATGTTTTCTTGGTATTCCCTTTATCTCCAGCTGGTATTTGTCTACAAGTGTACTTACTTATTATTCCAACCTTGTGATGTAGATTATTTTTTAATATTAATTTTTGTGGTAATTATCTTAAGTTTCTGTTTTGGAATGTCATGAAGATGGAAGACAATTCTGAGTGAAAAAAAATTTGGAGGATTTTTGATGGTTCTTCTCTGTGAAAGTTAGAGGCATGAAATAAGATAGATGAGTAGTTTTTATACAGAGAATTTTGAACATTCTTTGTATTTAATAAAGTTGTTTTGACTTGCATGAAAAAGTATTAACATTTCAAAACTATTGCTTTGGAGAGAATTTGCTCATGAAGAAGCCTTGTAGTCTGTGACTTTACTCTCAAATATGATTTTTACTGAATGTGCCTGTGAATGTGCAGTAGTATGTAGGTGTTTGTAAGGAAAAAAACTGTTAAGAGCGTTTCTTAAACGGGAAACATTTTATATATTTTTTTCTCTTTTTTTTGGAAATGGTTTTCATCATTCAGGGGAATGTATCTAAAAGTTTTTAAAAATAATTCTTAATTTAGTTTGAAGTTGTGGCTTATCTTAGTCACATCATTACTTAGCTTTCATTTAAGTTTTATATAGTAATATAAAAATTGCTCTTTCCTGATATAATTTTGTCATTCAGTAACTATGAGCAAGCTCTTATTTAGTTCCAAGATCGAGTCAGCATACAGAAATTTCTAGTCAACTGAATGAGTGACGGATGGAATTCCAAATATCTTTAATTCCAATAAAATTTTATGTAAACTTGTATTTTCTTAATATGCAAGTATAAATTATAAGAAAAAGTGGTACAGTATGATAAGTGCAGTACTACAAATAAAACTGTAGCTAAGTTCTTATCTGAAGTTAAACTAAGACTTTTGGAACTAATAGAAAATGGTTCTGTATTTTTTTAATTGATTTTTTTGTTCACTATCAATCTTCTTCCTCATGGTAAGAAGATGAGCTGTAGATGTATTTCATGTGCCCGTAATCTGACTGCACCTGAACTAAACGTGCTTTTCTACTTGGAGGGACTGAGCGGGATATCAGTAACTTCTAGCTAAATTTTATGTACTGAGCAGTAAAGCTGAGATTATTTTTTTTTTTATGTGGGATTTTTTTTCAATTTAAAAACCTTACTGATGAAAACTTAAAAAATTACTTGTCTTTGCATTGTTTTGTGTTGAAGAGCTTAAGAACTATTTGATTGTTGTCTAATCTTTCTAACATGTCTTAGCAAATCTGTGGGTCAGTAATTATACTGGTTGGGAGTCTTTACAAGTGAATGATGACTTATTCCACTTGTCAAACAGGCAAGAACAAAAAAAAGAATGTCAGACAGCGCCTGCGGATTAACCTGCCTTAGTTGAGCTTGTGTCTGCAATGCTGCCATGTTACTGAGAACAGACAGTTACACTACCAGGTCTATAGCATCAAGAGGTATCCATTGTTATAATTTTTAATTATTTTTAGGTAATTTTTGAAAGAGAAAAAGATCTATTTAGCTATGGATTATCGTACTTATGAAACTGCTATGTTAATGTTTCAGAGACAGCAGATGTTCATTACTGATAATAGTATTTTATTATTCTTACCTTTTGTACTTCTTTTAGCTGAAGTCTAGCTAAAACTTTTGCTCTTAAAACTGGCCATCAAACACTTTTCTTAGAGGCTGGCCAGTGCATGTATAAAGTCTGTATTATTGTACCAGAGGAAAAAGGTGTTGTATTTTAAAATGTTATGACCTGTGTGAAATGAATGCTAAGTATTGTGTTCTGTACATGAGAATCTTTTTAATGGTTTGATGCTAACAGCCATGTGGTGAATGTGTTTCACATTGCTACCTAAAAATACATTTCTCAGTTTTAAGGTCTTGAGAGCCTGCCTTAAGCATAACAAAATCATACTACTTAACTAGTGGTAATGAAAAAGTTACCATGGGTTAGTGACTGAAAAAGATTTTATACGATTTTTTTGAAGATACAGAATCATTACCAGATCACTTGTGTACGTATTGGCTAGTAAGTGCTGTTAGTGTAAGTCTGTATGTAAACTTGAGGACTTGAAATCAGGTAAGTCCTTACTAAGTCCTGCTAAGGACTATATTTGTCCATGGTGGTCAACTGCTGTTGTAGGAGGAGTGGAGTCTGCTGCTCAACGTTTTCATAATCAAGCTCAGAATAGTTATTTTAGCATTTGAAGCTTGTTCAAGCTTCTCCAGATTGATGACACTATTTTGGTTTGGGAATGTAAGTGCACTTAGTTTGAAATCCTCAGAATTTCTTTGGTGGCTTGTTTGTTTTTTTTTCTTTCTTTTTGGCTCTGAGTGCTTGAGATTTAACACTTATTTGTTAGAAGGTACATTATACACAGTTTAATGTTGATTGGTAGGGTAGATGAGCCCTACATAGTTTTTTCCTTATTTTCTGTGTCGAAAAGGTGTCCCTGCTGAAGGACAAGGTTGAAGTTCAGTACATCAGTGCTCTTTCCTGTAGGTAAACACAAATGTTATGGTAACAAAAATGTGGTTCTTCATCTAATTTCAGTTCAGACCAGCTTAAGGGTGCTATTTTAATATTCAAATAATACCTTTTCAAGTTTTAATACAGCTCTATTCAGGATATAGAATACATGAGGCAGATCCTGGCACTGAAATAGAAGCTATTTTTTGTATTTAAGAGAGTGATAGTTATGTTGTTTTTTTTTTTTGAAGTCTTTCAATGTGAACCACTAAAAGTGCTATTTTTGTGTGTGAGACGACAATAAGACTTGAGATTGCTATTGAAATGACCTCTAAATAGGTCATACCCTGTGCCATAGCCACCCTGCCTTCCACTTCATTCAGCCTGTGGCAGAAAATGCAGCACAGCGTGGTTTCATCACACTGTGTTGGCATCTGTGCTCTGCTATAAACCTTCCCAGGATAAGATTATCATCACTTCATTATGATCTCTTAATTTCTTTCTCTATTTAGAGAAATAGACTGTAATTTACTAGATTGATGTTCTGCCACATCATGAGGAAGTATCTCCAGTGAGGGTAACAACACTGGAATGGGCTGCCAAGAGAGGTTGTGGGGTCCCTTTCTCTGGTGGCAGTCAAAACTGGCCTGGACGCATTCCTCTCTGAACTAAGTGATTCTGCTCCAGCAGGGTAGTTAGACTAGATGATCTTTAAAGGTCCCTCACAATCCCTAACTTTCTGTGATTCTGTGATCTTAGTAAAAAAATCGGCTTTATTCTTGTGCTAGAAGTAAATTGGGACTAATGTGTCAAGTGATCAGTTTTATTCATGGATCTTGTAGAAACAATGTAAAATTACTTAATGCCTTCTATATTTTAAAAAATATTTTGGCCTTGGTGTACTGCATTTGCTGTTATTACAGGATAAAAATCATAGAGGTTGCCAGGATCTGAAGTGAACTTGAAAGTTTTTACCAGTCCTCTAATGTGATATATATGCAAATTTATTAACTAATTGAATGTTTCCAGTACTTAAAGTAGTAGTAATTTACTGGAGCTTCAGATTTTAGAATACAATTTAACTTCTACAACAACTGCATTATGTTTCTAACAGTCAGTAACAATGAGATTTGAGCATAAAATACCTGGTTGTTAACTACAGAGATAGCAAGTACCTCAGTTCAGGGTAGTCCATGTTTTTTTCTGATGTAAGTAATGTTTTATGAATTTTTATGTTTGTGTCTTTTGAGTTTTCTCCCTTCATAACCTGTCCATGCTAAGAGCCTTTCGGTATAAATGCAAAGAGAATTTTTTAGAAACTTTACATGAATGTTGCTTTGAGCTATGCTCCAATATGTATATACTCTATACTCTTATACTTTGCACAGCTATACCTACCTACTCAGATAGATAGCAGAGAATTTGCTCTTACTCTGAAAGCTGATTTTTTTTTTTAATATTTTTAGTAGTGCTATCCTAATTTATTACTTTTATTCTACTTTGGTCTTATGCAGGAGAATAAACAATAAGCAATTAGTTGAAGTTATTTTTTTAATCTTTAGTAAATAAAAATGCCTATCAGGAGAACTTAAGCAATCATGCTTTATGCTTAATTTAAAAATTTATTGTTAAAAGCACTTAAAATCAAATAAATCTCTGAACAGGTATCTGTTCATATGCACTGTTAATCTGGGTACTGATGACTGCTATAGTTTTGTTGTTTGAGGAAAAAGTTGACTCAGTTTTGAGTTCTTTTGCTGCTGATTAACAGGAG
>JANIJG010006442.1:47470-57582 GCA_024611175.1 Megaceryle torquata | reverse complement strand
TACCGGGTGAGCGGCAGGCGGTGTCGGGGAATCGAGAGGGGGGGGGGGGAGGGGGGGCGTGGTGGGGGGGTGTTTCTTATTAAAGATATGATACAAAACTATGGGATAGAAGATAAACTTTAGTGGTGATTTGAACGCAATTAAAAAGTTAACTCAGAATTATATACTATCAACTACTTTATTTTTCCAATTCACATCAAAGGTGAGGGAATTGCGAAGAGATTATTTCTGTCAGCAGTGACTGACCTTGAATTGGGCCTCAACATGATAGAAAACACTTAAAATTTTCAGTAGGTGCCCTGCTCATGTAAAGATGATCAGCATTCAAAATGCATGAGTGACGCTGATCCCCTATGTGCTGAAATGGTAATAACTTACCTTTAATAAACAGGATCAGTTCTTTATGATCAAAGTACCATCGAAACATTACTAAATTTCTTTACTACTATTTTTCCAGATTAATTATTTAATATCTAAAAAATAAGCAAAAAATGATAACCTAGTGACTTCTATTCTGTTCACAATTCTGTTCCGACTCTTTGTTCACAATTATTTTCAGATTCTCAAGCCAAAATCAAAACTTGCGACATAAATTTAACAATACTTAACAAATGTAAGGTTTAAATAAATCTAAAGCAGAAATAGCAATAGAGAATAGCTTGCGGGGGGGAGTCGATGAAAAGCCATGAAATTTCTCTGTGTTCTATCCCTTCATGTCACAAATAATCTCTCTGGAGATATAGTCACACACACAATTAAATTAATGCTTTCATCAAACTGACAAGTGTGGTTAAAAATAATAAAACGAAGCCCTTTTTATCAGAAAGCACTGCCAAAAGGTGCATCTGCTGAAGCCTGCCACTGATACCATGACCTGGCCAATCTGACTGTTAAGAATGAGACTTAACGAGAAGAACAGAGAGCGTTCTTGAGCCTACCATGTCTTTCCTAAGCCACCACCTTCTGTCAAAGCTCAGGGAGGTGCTGGCAAGCTCTGCTCAGTCAGTGCTCTTTGGCTGGAGACTGAGTTGCTATGATGTATGTCTACAGAATAATAAGAAAAAACCTGTGGAAAATGTGAAGATTGTGAGCACATTCCCTGGAAAAAAAACCCAGATTTGATTACAAGTCGGAAGCATTCTTGACCTATGAAGACCTTACTAAGAGAAAAGAGAACTGTTCTTCCCACTATCAGTTCCAATTTGCACTCATTTTGAAATCAATCCAAAAAAAGAGATGAGAGGGGAAACAAAACAAGTATTCTGCTGAAAAAATACTAAGGCACTATAGAAAGAGTTTTTCTGTTGTTATGGAAACACCGAAAGCACAGGCTAGGAAAAAGAAAAGCTAATAAAGACGCAATTTAAGCTGCAAATATAAACATGTTCTCGCTTCCTGGAAAAAGTCCTTCCAAAGGATTTTGTTGCTCCTGTGGATCTAAGCAACTGAAAACTACAAATTCTTCCCCACAGAAAGACAGATAAAAATTTGAAATCCACTGTAACAAAATAATAAATAGGACAAGAAATAAAAAACCCCAACCAGGTATAGTTATCAAACTCATATTTTCACACATACAAAGAACAGTTTGCTAAAAATGCAATAACTTCAGATACTTGCTGTTTTAAGTAATCAACAGGGTGGTGAAAAAGGACATGATTCTGCATTTACCTGGAGAAAAATATTTCCTTGTTCCTTCCCCACATTTGTATTTCTGTTTCATACATGTTGAGCAGGTAGCCAAAGAATTTATTAAATTTTCTGAACATAAATTACTAATTAAAAATTGTCTTGTTTTCTATGAAGCTTCTCTGAACATGCAGAACAGAATGTAAAAATTAATACTGTTAGTCTGTAGTCCTTTGCACATAAAACAAAGTTAATTTCAAATATTTCTTCACATAGTCCTAAGCTGCATCAAGAAATGATGGTAAATAATTGTACATGTATAAATGATTAGCAAAATTCTGTCTGTAGATAATCCTTAATGAAATAGTACAAATCAGTCATGCTAATGATATAGCATTCTTATTTACCTGGAAAATCAACATCGGCTGGGTATCAGCTGAACTTCTCAGTGGAAATGGGGCAAGGGTTCATGATGAATCTTTTACTGAAGGGCACGGGAAATTGGCACTTTCTCTACAGCAGGACAGCGAGTGCATGTGTCTTTGGATTGAACTGAAAACACTTTTCCACCACATCAGAAAGAAGGAAACAGATTTTTGACTTGTATCAGTGCTCACATGCTTATGTAGATTAACAATGAAAGACTATGAGAGAGGGTTTGGCATCACTCCTAAATATTTGAGAAGCAGACTGTAAGTGAATCCTCAGTGGTTTTAGCACCACAGGTTTTGGTCACATCCTGACTGCACCAATTGAACAATTACTTCTGCTGATGGGAAAACGGGCAGGAAATCAACTGCACATCCAATAAGCATTTTTGTAAATAAGCTAATCTTTGAAAATAGTTTCTCTTCCTCACCAGAACAGAACACAAGAAAACCCCAAGGGCGATAGACCACAGAGTTCACATTATGGGCCCAATGACTTCTAAATTCATTCTAGAAAGAAAACCATTTTTAGTGTAGCCATCTATCATCACCCAGCTCAGCAGCTTTTCACTTCCTGCAGGGCAAAGTCTCTTCATCCCTGCTTCTGTCATTTTAAACTATGGAGGGGAACAAATTACACACCTAAGACCGCTGCTGACTTTTTATTCTTTCTTAGACCAAATTTTTAAATCATTTTGACTGAGAACTCTGAACTTGGGCATCTGAACTGTGCTGACAGTATCAGATTCAGGAAAAACACTAAACTCCTGGTGTGTTTACACATGTACACACATAACGAAATTGAGCAATATTCACATAGATGTTACCATTGTAATTAAAAAAGGTGAGTGAACTGCACTAAATTATAAGGATTAACTTTGGCTTGTCAATTCAATGCACTTGCACACACTTTTAGCTCCAAATACCTGTCAATCTCACCAATATGCTTCATAGAGAGGTAAAACTGAGAAATAGAAACAGATCTTATCAGGTTCTAATAGGGCTTTTTCAGAAAAAAAAAAAAAACAAACAACAGATAAAGGAAAATTTGTGGGTTTTTTTCAGAGTGTAGCATTTTACCTCATTTTGTGACAATACCCACAGAAAGCCACCCTGTGCTTTTCCAATAATCTTTAGCAACACACAGACACAAAACTAAGTCTCTGCATATTTATGAATGTGCAAGTGACACACAAAAAACCAGTCACATCTCTATTTGTCCCCCTGTATTTAAAGAACTGTAATTTAAAATTCTAACCTGCAGTGGAAGACCCTGTTAAATGTCCTGGTGGCTGCGGGCTTGGGAGATCTGCTCAGGGGAAGGATAATTGCAACAAAGAACCCTGGGGAAAATGGTCACAGAACATGTATTTTCCTTTGGGCCAAGCGTGAGCGGGACTTAAGAAGCACCGAGATGACATCCTGGCTGATATCCTTCCTGTCTTTACCGCACTTTTATCTTTGGTGCACAAAATCAGTCTCAATCTCTACCACAGAAGATACAATACAGTGATTTATCCCTAATTAAGAATGAAGTACAGAAACAACATTTGATTGATGTTTACCTTTCGACATCTGTTGGCCTCTTTCAAATGCAGCGATTTGGAAAAAGGGAAAAAACCTCACTAATTGCTCTTAGAGCTGTGTGAAGAGTTCAGGCTTTCTGTTTCTGAGCTTTTGTAGGGAAGAGCTATATTTCAGATGTAGTGTGTGTTGCTATGGTAATTATTATTTTACTGAATGATATACATTCAGAACTGATTTCATATTGTCAGACAGCAATTAGACAGATTAGACTGTGTATACTCACAATTCTGAAATATTTCCAGTTTGCTTTAAATTTTAGGGCCTGGGAAAAGCACTGGTCTGACAGTCCTAGAAAATGAAGTACTAATTCAAAGGGCAGCTCCAGCTGCACAGGTTTTCTCTTACCTCCTCGGTGGCCTATTCACAGGCCAGTGTATCTTAGGAGCAGAAATACTGCAAGATGTTTTGGTGTCTGAAGTCAGACACTGTCTCTCTGGCTCCTCACAGCTACAGCCATCTCCTGCCCATTCTGCTACAGACTTCAAACCTCACTTTCTGGGTGGCTGTAGCCACAGCTACGGTAACTAGCAGAAATCAAACAAGTTGGCTTCTATCTCCCATTATTACAGTTCTCCTCAGGAGGAAGCTTTTGGTCACTAACTACCGAGAAAACCTACTAAATGAAGATACATGATTTTCCTCGTCCCTTCTGCCACCACACAACCTCTGAGAACAGAACACTGCTCTGAAGGCAGGTAGGCATCTATATGGCACCAGCTGCAACCCTGTGCCCTAGTTTTGTTACCAGGACACTTGTACACTAGAACCAAAGGATAAAGTACTCTCTTTTACTCGCAAACCTATCATCTGTCAATTATATTTTAGATCCAACACATACTTTAGACTGTCAATAACAGTTGTTTATCTAGCTCTCTCAAGAATCTACCTGAAGTTACAGGCACATGAAAGCAGTTGAAGAGGAAAACCAGGAAGCAACAGGGTTTAATTTTCCTGAGATTCTAAAAAAACGATGATAAAAATCGTGCAACTAAACTCACAAAAACCTTCGGAATCTTATTTGCTATGCCTTAGCTTTGCAAAGGAAGAAATGATAGCAGCAAACATAGGAAATCAAGAAAGCCCAGGCTTGTGCCTAGCTTTATTAGAGTCTTTCTTTGGTAAATCAATCAATTGCAGAATCCCATTTCTCCCCGTGCTAAGAAATAACTCGAGAAAATTTAATACACCTGAGTAGGGACAGTCAGAGAGATAAATGATGTGTTTGAAAACTCGTGGGTGAAAAACACTAGAAAAATGTACAGAAATATCAGGAAGTAAAGTAGCTGTGCAGCTTCTGAACAAAGGACAATCAGCTCTAAAAGGAGAGCAAATTCCATGTCTGCTTTGTTCTGTAAGCCCAGAGCTGGATGCATGTAATAATACAGACAAAAATAGGCTAAATCTTTAAGCCTAATGGGGAGGACACCTGGCAGAGACAGAACAGTAAGGGAAATTCTAAGTTGTTAATTAATTATCCATATAATTTCTTGGTCATTTTCTCTACCGAGTAAATTATTTTCATAGGGTGACATATTACAGTTTGTGGGAACAAGTCAGTTAAGAGGTCAGGAATGAGTCAGCAGTAAAGGCTGATGGAAACATTAATCTCAAAGAAAAAGCTGAAGGAGAAGAGAAAAATACGCTATCATTCAAGATCAGAAAAAATATAATGGGCACAAAGGGTCTGACAGGTGAACAGACTGCATGCTTCACAAGGGAACATCAGACTGTGAGGAGCTGGTAGAACACAGGCCATAAACAAAGAGGAAACAAATTGACTAAAATAAGGTGGAACCATGAAAACAAAGATAAAAATAGTTTGGATTCCAAAAGGAGATAATAATTTACCCAGAGAAGGTCATGTCATGGCAACCTGACTGGAGCAATTGTATAGCATTTGCTGTTTCTTTCAGTGATAAGGAATCAACATAATCTAGTCATCTCACTAGTGACATTTCAGACAGTTCACAAAGGATTTGGCATTCACTCAGGAAAGTCTTGACTTATCTTTTTGTTCCAGTACCCACGCCTGTGAATAGTGGGGGGGTTGTATGTCCTCAGCATATCAGTAAAGTATCTATTTTGTTCATAACAGTACTCACTACCTAAAGTCATGTTAAGCAGGAAAGACTTTTTTATGTCTTTTGGATCAATCTGTCACATTAGTAAAATATGCTTTGCTGGGTATCCCTGACATATGGTCAGAATAATTTGGTTTGTTTTCTTATATACAATCTCCTTTCAAGGCAAACATACTATGAGAGAGCTGTAGATGTAAAAAGGATGCAAAATGAACCAGAATTCAGTTACAAGGGAACTTATAATACAAATTTAATTTTAATAGATAGAACTGTCTAGAATTGTCTGCTGGACTTAATATTTAGGCTAATTATGACCAAACCAAAACGGTGGGGTTTTTCTCTATATTACGTGTTTTAGAAATTTTTGTTTGTTTGTTTGTTTGTTTTCTGGAGAGAACAAGGGAATATAAACCAGGTTATTCAAATCCAGACCAGCAGTTGCCAAAAGAGCTTGAGAAACAAACCTTAACTGTAATTTTTGCATCTGAAAAAAAAAAAAAAAGAAAAAAAAGAAATTCAAACAGTTAACTAACAGCAAGATTCCACAGTATGAGTTTAATAAAGGTCATAATCCTCAGTTTTCCCAAAGAGCCACAACATTAAAATTTAGTAGTGAAAGAACAGATCATTCTTTAAGACGACACTAGCAGCTGAAGTAGAAGTGGTAGCGATAACAAAGTCCCTAACTTTCCCCTTAAAATGGTTCTAACAATATCCTTCTGCCTTTCCCTAGTTAACTTGCAATTAGCACGTGTGAGGCTGAACTAAAAGTTATTTTAGGAACCAACTGGAAAGGAGATCCAGCCTTTTTAAAACGGAATTGTTTTCTATGGTTTAAGACCGTTTCCATGGAGAGACCACAGCACATGAACATCTTTAGGCCAAGTGCTTTGCTGCAGGCTTATCTGAATAAAAGCACCACAGCAGGAAGGATAATTGAGGCCAGTTGTTTAAAATTCATGGGCATTCTCCTAACTTAACACAGAGGCAATTTATTTTCATTATTTTGATCTGTTAAGCATTTAGAAGTTAAACAGGGCTAGATACACCTTCTCTTAAATGACCCATCTTAATATAATCTTTACTCAGGTTAGAATAATGTTAGTTGTAACAATGGTATGCTGCTGGGTGATGGTGGAAAAGTAGCAAAAATTATACTCTAGGTGAATGTAAAGGGATGTATATGGGGAGAAAATGTCCATCCGAAATTCACACGGAAAACAGTAGGCTCTGAACTGATGAATACCACTTGGGAGAAACATCTTCTAAATTATAATAAACAGGTCTATTGAAAATCCAGCTTATATTTGCTTTATTTTCCTTTTGTGAAAAGTAATGGTAGTAATTATTAGAAACAGTACCATTGTTATGCTACTTTATAAAGCCTGCGTGTGCGTGCAGCTTGAATACCATCTCTGATTTGGGCCTCAGTCCAGCTTTCTCTCCTTACACCTTCCCCCTCCCAATGCTACATGCACAGACAAACAAGAAAAAGTACAGAAAATAGCAACAAAAATGATGAAAGGAATGGAACAGCTGCTTTTCCCCAAACAATTAAGAGTTTATATTGGTTTTAAAAGTCACTTGAATACACTTGTGAAAGAAGAGCAATGTAGTGGATATGCTGTATGCTCTTGCACACCTTCACAAGGCAAACCCCAAAATTCAGCCTTTCCCCCAGAACATTTCACTAGGCAACATCCTTCTCCCTACGCATCTTTAAGATTATAATGAACAGTGCTATATACCTGTAGATATTTTGGACAATTTCTATATTAGTCTGCAATTCTCCCAACAGGTAGTAGCATGCGTTTAAGCCTTCACATCCTTAAGACTCCACAACACAATTAACATATATTAAATAACACCTAGATCACATCTGAGGTTGCCAAAATTACACTTATTTTGTACTATGGAAAATTTAAAAAACCCCAAATATTAAGTGGTTCAAAAAAATACTAATAGTAATTCTGCAGGAACAAGATTCAGGATCCAGAAGCTAATGTTTAAATTTGTATAAATGCCTAGCAGTAGTTCAACTCCTGAGAACATTTTCAGAGCTTAACAGATCATGACAATACCATTAACACTTCTTGTTTAGCATTTTCAAAATAAGCACAAAAAAGAAGCCTGTGGTAATTCTCCTTTGCACTTTCACCTAAACTTCTTCCAGGCTACAAAAATTAAAAAAAAAAACAAACCCCAAAAACAAACCAACCCAACAAACATAAATCAGTGTTTTATCTCCATAACCCCTTTGGAGGAAAGATAGGAGGCAAAAGGGAAGCACAGACTTTGTAAAATATTTTCTTAGCCATACTCCTGCCCTCTCAGAACACAAGCCCTGAAATGTAGTGTAACTCCTCTGTGCTCACCCCTTCACATGAATTGCTGGCTTAATCTGTTTCATCTGATGGGATCATTCATATTGTGTGGGCTGTGAACTACCTTGCAGTCCAGTTTAAGAGCCTTTGCCTTCTGTTTTATTGCATTGAATTGTTCATGCTATGCTTGGGTTAGGAGGACATCTGCACACTTTTCCCAAGACAGAATGGTAATTTAAAACTTGGAGGAAGAAGGACAGCAAGAAAATTTTCTCTGGTAAGTCAGGATGTTGCCACTTGCACTGTTTTTGCTCCTGGCTCTCCTGTTTATGATAAATGTTAGTGTCAGGTTCTCATAACTGAGTGCCAAATCAGACAAGCTGATTCTCAGAAGACAACAGCTAAGTCTGAGAACATTTACTATAGCTAAAGAAATTCCAGGGCATTTAATACCAGAACATTTACCTTTGACATCAGAACCTCTGTGTACATGAGAGGAACAATTTATGCAAACATTTTCCACAGCAATTCACTTTTCCATTACAAATGCATCACGTTCTTTCCATTCTTATGCATAAAGAACAATGAACTTAAAAGTAACATTTAAATTTACAGGAAATTTTAATGAGTATGATCATCATACCCAAAGGAATATGATATTAAAATATTATTCTCTTGAACTTTGCAAAACACAGTAAGATATCAACACAAATAGCAAACCTTTCACTGATGTAATAAATATGCACTGTAGGGAGGTATCTTTGCAAGTAAAAGTTAATTTGCTTCTCTGCACACAAATAATATTGATAATTAATAGAGAGTCCATATTCACACCTTCAAGACAGATTTCCTGGAGATGAACAGGAGTGCACAGAAGCAAGATTATCAGACTAGGTTTGACCTGCATTTCTTGGACTAATGAGGAAGTATCTAGTTAAGAAGCAAATGAACAGTCCACGTGAAAGGAATTCCAGCCTACCAACTGCCTTTGTAATTCCCTGTATTATAACAAACATCTCTAAATGCTGGCAGATGTTTTCTAACCACTAACTGCAGACTCGTGAATTATGCATAGATTAAGATCACTGATTTATTATCAATATACTGTATAATATAGATGGGTAAACCTTTTCTTTTTCTTTAGAACAGAAACCAGTTCTGTGGCAAACAAAACAAGGACACTGATGAGCTGCAAAAGTACTCCCAGCCAAGATTCTGTAAACAAAGTATGTCCGCAAAAGAGAAATGGAAACGTTAATTTATTTTAGTTCTTGAAATTCTGGATTTGCTTCTGACGTTTTATTGCAGCTCTGGGGACAAACTCCAAAACCAGACAGGCTTGCTTTGTCACATTTCTTCTCTGGAGAACTTTGAAAAAGAATCTATTTGCACCACTGCAGGTTGAAAAAATCTGAATCAACAGTGACTCGCTCATCTAGTTCCTGACTCCAAGACAAGTGAATCAATAAAACACTGTATCTTTTATCCAACTGAAGCAATTGCCCTCAATGGATTTTACACATTCAAAAATATATTTATGATGCCTCATTAGGTTGACATGATGAATAAACTCCATCAATCAACATTTATTTTACTAGATTTAACTGCTCTTACCCTTGAGTTGAAAAGGAAATGAAGAACAATGTAGGCCTGTAGGAGCTGTTTGCCCAAGGGCTTTGTTATGGGTGGAGGAAAAAATTATATCAAGAGGGTTTTTTTGTTGTTGTTTTGGGTAGGAGATGAGAATTATTCACCTGCTTCAAATGTTCTTGTTAACAGACATACCAACAGATAGGTAAGGATATCAAGTACTGCGGTCTTCACACTAAGAATGTCAAAAGTTCATGGCAGCTGTATCAGGAGAGACAAAAGTGAGGAGCAGCTACTTATTTGGCAAGGAACTGAGATGACATGAATTGGTGGCATTGGTCTGGTTCTTCATCTGCAACTCTCATGACCTCATGAATCACTGGTACAACTGCCAGAGGTATGCAGTTTTACATGAGAACTGACTGGGGAAGAGGGAGCAGGAACACCAGCCAGAAACTGGTAGAACCCCTGAG
>JANIJG010006442.1:0-47370 GCA_024611175.1 Megaceryle torquata | reverse complement strand
GGTATGCAGTTTTACATGAGAACTGACTGGGGAAGAGGGAGCAGGAACACCAGCCAGAAACTGGTAGAACCCCTGAGCTAACCCCTTGTACTGCAGTTGGCAGAAATTGTTCAGTGATTTAACACAGGGCTTCAGTTTTGATAGAGAAATAATAGTCTCTAGCAGCCCAAAATTAAAATACATTTATTTACAGAGCCTGTGTACTCACATGTCTGTTTGCATGCTTCAACAGATAAAATAGCAAGCAGACAGATGTTGATTTATGGAGAGTTCGAATTAAAATAACCTGCTTGCTGATTACGCCATTCAGCACTAGGCTGTTTTGTGCTATTTGACATTATTTTTCATTGCTGAATGCTGTAATATTGTCTCATCTCCAATGTATTCTAAGATCACATTCATAATCCCACAAAGGTACTAATTGACCAGGACATTTTGACGGTGTGTATATCAAGACCTCCGTCATGAAAAATAACAACAAAAAAAGAGGCTAGTTTCATCTCTGCTATCTATCTGTAGATAGGCAGCTGTAATCCCAAAAGTCTTTAGCTATTTTATCTCTAATACAATAACGAAATGGCTCACATTACCAAATGAAAAAAAAAAAAAAATTAAAATAAATCTGGGCTTATGCTATGCCATACTAAAAGCTCAGCATTATTTAATTAAATAGCTACATTTGCTTTGTTTGATATTACAATCACAAATCTTACTCTTTCTGATGATACATAATCCAAGATATTTGGCACTCTATCAACAATTCCAGACTTGGAAGGATTATAGATGCACTGGCAGTTAAATGGAGTTAGATTTCCCTGCCCAAGATAGATAAGTAGCATGTACTCTTTGATAAGTCCTATCAGAGCCACACTCTGACAAGAATTCCTTTACAATGCTACTAAATCTTATGCTATGAACCTCATTATGCACACTGCCAATTGCCCCGCTAGGGGCTCAACTCCCTTGCCACCAATAAATATATTCCATTTTTCCCCCCGATTACAAACATACTGCTTTATATTCCAGATTCAAAGTAACTGATCAGGCCTGATGGGGCTGGGTGGGGAGAATGTGGAATGCTTTTGTAACAGCATACACAGATTTAGCCAGAATGCTTAATCTGGTTAGCTGCAAGACGAAAAGCTGTCTGGTGGCTTTGCGACAAAGGAACAAGGCTATGATGTACAATGCAAAACCTGGCTTTAAACATTTACAAACAGTAATTTCCAATATTTGCTCAGAGTTACTCTGATGAAAGAAGTTTCTGTGGAACAATTACAGTTGAGGGAGGATTAAATCTTAGATCTTTAGTTGCGGTAATTCTTCTGCATGCCAGATGTTTACAACATAATTACCCACACAGGCACACACATACAGAGCATGAGGATACACAGCAGTACCATTCGGTAAAAGCAGACCTAAGTTGACTGAACTTTCTTCTCTTATAAGAATATTGTGATGCTAGTTTCTGTAGAATTTGGTCACACCTTTACTCAGGTAACAGGATGCTACTTTGTTACAAAATCCATTCTGAAATATCTCTCTGTCTTCAAGGTAATTTGGTAAAATAACAGAGCTCTAGCAGCAAAAGCATTCCTGTATGTGTAATGAAGATTTCAGATCAAACATCTCACAGATTCACTTAAAATAAGTGTATTATAATTTCCTAGATTATTACCTGCCAAAGCTCAGTGGGTGGTCTCTGAAGGCCTACGCCGTCAGGAATCCCAGGTTCTTAGAATCCTGTCATATCTGTCTGCATCCACCCCCTCAGTGTTTCCAATTTCCCTTCTGCTTCAGAAAGTAATTCCCTTGGTAGCTGTCACATTAAGATATTGGGATACAGTCCTCCAGCTGCACTTTCGGATTCTAATTGAACCTGATTGTCAAGTTCACTAACAGAAAGTGAGTGCAAACTACTGCAGTGCCTTGAGCTAATGAAAGTCAATTTCTAATTTCAACCCTTAATGGTGATCAATATGACTTGAATGCAACGTATTCATACACAGAGAGACCTGACAGCAAGAATTCAGTCAGTGTGGGTATGCAGGATTATGTACCATCCAGATTTGTTTCTTCAAGCTTAGGTATTTTTCAGACAGGGAGACAACAGCTCAGTGTTACCACAGGAGCAAATTTGGCAAAGTTTAAGAGCACAGTAAAAACTGAAAACGGGTTTAGAGTCCTGTGTAGTTAAACCCACTTTTAACTACATATTATCATTACATAGCTAACTTTTAAATGATCAGACATATAGACCTGTTTATATAAACAGGTGCCCCATATACTTTGTTGAAAGAAGTCTATTCCCTGCAGGTGTTAAAGCCTAACCCTGACTGAGACATCTCTGACTCTTCACTCCCTTTTGTACTCCAGTGATATAAATCAACTTAGGGCACATAAAGCTTATTTATATTCACATGGCATTCTCTGAAATATGATGTAGAAAATAATTTTATCCTTTGTCAGAACTTTCCTATATACTTATTTCAGAAAAAAAAAAAACCCAATCAGCACAACAACTTACATATGCACACTAACATACTAATTAACTTATTTATATTTTTAGTATGCTTACAAGCATGTTATTTTTAACTTAGGAAATTAATATGATCTTACTGGGGAGTATGGGCAAGCTTCTTTACTTTCCTGGATATAGTAAAAGCTGTCATAGACAGGATCTGGGCTGTGTATTTGTGTGCTTAATTTTTTTTATTGAACACAGTGGCTTGGCCAATAGTTTTGGAGAGATAAAATAATCTGAAAGATATTTTCAAGCATGATATCAAGGGTAACACTTCCTAAAGCGCTTTGTCTATGTTGCCATTTTTCAGAAACTTTCCCGGTTTGTTGTTCCCACCAGTGTTATGATAAGGGTAGCAATTTTAGACACCTCACTGTAAATTTTCTTTATCATGTCACTTACCCTTGCACTAAGTGAGACTAACAGCTTGTATTTTCTACTCATACTAACACTAGCAGTCTCTACTGTTTTTATGGATAGCACTGTAAAGGTTTTATAACTATGCACAGAAAGCAACAGTAAAAGTTACAGGAAGATTAATCAGCCATGTATCTAGCTACCAGTGCTGTTTTAAAAATATACTGCCTTATCACGTGCATATGTTTGTTTTTCTCAGATTATGATTGCAACAAATGAATAATTAACCTCTGCAAGCAAATACAGAGAGTAACATCATCCTCATACAATTAACTGCATTCATGCAACAGACATGTGTAAACCATATTTGGATGCAGGAGGTGGAAAAAACAGATGAATCTGTGCAGCAAAAGAATACTTGTGAAATGCTTTGCTGTACAGGATATCCAAGCATGTAGACAGGAACATGGGATTTAGGGAGTTAAAACATACTTAATACAGCAGCAAATTCCTTACTTTGATTTTAAGTGAACAGAGCACTCCACGCTTAAATTCCACCAGCATCAGAGTACCAGATCTCTTACATATGAGAAAGAACAGATCTACTAATTACCAATTCATTCAAACAGATGTATTTTGGGGCTGGAACGAGTAGATTAGTTGCAGTCTTTGACCTTTGAAACTAAGTACATTGTCCTCCTCGAAATCTCTAACAAGCAGCAACTGAAGTTCATTAACACCAGTTTCTTGGGTAGCTAGCTATGTCAAAGTTCTTCTGTTTTTCACAAGATTTCTTGACTCTGATAAATTATTATTTCCAATTTATAGAACAGTAAAATAACAGGAGGAGGAAGTGATAGAGAATGATAGATTCATCTTTTCAAACTGCTCCTAGAAATATAAAAGCTTCTGTAGCTGTTTTGAACACAGAAACATCAGCTGAACAAAACAATCTGGACCATCTATTTACCTTGACAGACTTTCTTTGTCATGCAAGAAACAAAGACTACAAAAACTTAACAAAGACTACAATTCTGTAAACCCATAGTAACAACATTAAAGCTGTTGCACTACAGTTACTTTGACAATTAGATTATTGAACAAATAAGTGAATATGATTCAGAAAAAAGTGTTGTTTTCACCAAGGAATCAAACAGAATATACAGTTTTTCACCTTGGAGAGGGAGAAAGGACAACAGTCCTTTAGTTTTCATTGATTTCAGCTGTCCAGACTTTAAATAGAACTGATTAGGTGATTAGGTTCAATCAACATTTTACTCAGATGTTTAAACACAGCCCATTAGGTATGAAGTTAGCAGGTAACTGACTATTGAAGTGAGCACACTTGTAATTCCTTTTAGTAGTGGTTTCACCTGATCCGATGTTTCCAATGGTCTAATCATTCTCACCATATTTTTTTAATTATTTTCATTTGACACTGTGTCTATCACATTTTCTCATTCCATCCCTTTACTCTTAAAAGTGTTAATTGGTGGCTTCTATATAAGTAGGAAACAACCCCACATAGATTTCCTCTGTTGCAAATTCTATCGCCTATCTCCTGGAAGAATCATTTTTTAAGGTTTGAGTGATGAGAAGTATTTTACTTAGACTTGGAGGAATTCTTGAAGCTTCAAAGTACCCATCAACATCAATATAAATGTTTAAAGGAAATAATTTTGTTACCACAGATGGAAATAAAAAATCATCTCTCAAGAGCTGTCTAGAAGACCCCATATGTTTACTCACAAAACAAATCTGAAAGGCAAATAATTAAGTATTTATAGCATAACTGCCAGTGGTGAAATTTCAACAGTCCTTTTTACAGCTAAACATTTAATCTTTTGAAAGACATCACAAGTTTTCATTACATTCTATTTTTGTGAAAAGGTTCTGACAAGCTAATAACCCAGAAATACCCCAGGAGGTCTAACAGCACAGGCTCAACCACTGACCACAGAATATCACATTTCACCTTTCCTTATAGGTAAAAAAAGATAAAAATCTGCACAGTGAATTAAATTCCCAAAGGAAGCACTGGAGAAATACGGTTTTGAAGGATGTAGCTGCATCCCTTGATACCAATTTTTGCAGTTTCATGTCAAGTTTCATAGTATTCCGTGTTTTACTTCAAGCTTCCACTATTTGAAACAAGTGTGTGCTTTCAAATCTCAAATTATCCTTTTTAAGGAAAGCTTCCAAGTTTCTTGATTGCAAAGTAAAATTTTCTAAGTACATTTTTCAGAAACAAAACCAACACCAGTTGTTTTTCCTCTATTATTTTCAACTTAGGCCAGCTTCACATTTTCTTTTGTATATTCTTCCCTTTTTATTATAGTGATACAAGAAAAGCACATGTCAAACAAAACTCTGGATTTTTATTGGTAGTAGCAGCAAATAACTGTTTTGTATTTGTAACTAAATAAAGGCATTAAAACTTTTTGTTGGGAGGGGGCAGAGCATGGGGAGAAAAAATAAGAAGGAAAGGGAATTTGGTAAGTGGAGAGGAAATTTTTGATGTTTACTTCTAAATCAGAACTAGCTTGATCTTTTTCTATTTTAACTATAAATTTCTTCCAGCACCCCTCTCTGTTTTATGTATTTATCCTTCCTTACTCATTGAACAGAAAAGTAAAACAAATCTTCCTCAAAAAGACAGATAATTATACATAAAATACAGTTAATTAATTAACACAGTTCTGAAACACAAGGTTTGATGATCCTACAGGATGTGTTAGTTTATTTTTGGATTTAAAAGTAGCAATTTTTGAGGGTCATATCCTGGGCATTTTTATTTAGCCCAAACTTCCTTTGACATAACTTGGAAGCTCCTGACATGCAGAAAGAGCAAAATAACCTCCATACATGCCATCTAGCTTGGCACTTCCTGAAACTTTCCATGTTTATTGTTGCTACCAGTATTACTATAAGGGTAGTTATTTTAGACTTCTCACTGTAATCATTTTTAGCATGTCACTTAACTTTGTTCCAAGTGCAACTAGCAACTCATATTCCCTACTGCTCCAGAGCATAGTATTGTTTTGTCACAAAAATGACCAACTAAGAAAATTCCATGGTACTGCTTCCAGTGAAGTATCTCACTCTGTTCAGTTTTATTGACTGTCTTCATAGATCATTTTTGCAGCAAGCTTTTTTTTTCCAGCAAACTCTCGGAATCCTTATTCTACTAGAAGTACTAACGCAACTCTCAGATGCCTATTAATGCAAAATCCCACGAGATCCCATTATAGAATATACCACAAGGCTACCAGAATAACATGAAGATAGCGCATTTTTAATTTTTTGCAGTAGTGAGCATATTGGAAAATGAGGAAAACGTTCTGCTGGCACATAGTATTTAAAATACTATATGATCTTATGCTTTTATTTGCTTGTTAATTTTAACAAACCTATTTTCTTTTTTTTTTCCCCCCAGCCTAGAGAAATTTGTGGGTTTGCTCCCCTGCAGAAGCAGCCCTTTAAAAATGTTGGGTTTTTTCCCTGCTTTAACACCTCTGAATGTTTTCTATCTGCTAGATGGCCACAGGCAAAAGAAAACATTGTCGTCCCCTTTTCACCACTAAAAGGAGACAGTTGAACTGTTTTATCAGTCTTTCCAAAGAACCTTCGAGTGAAGCCTAAAACAGCTCCCTGAAAAGCATCTGTAACTGGTAACAAGATACCAAAAATAGCAAACTCGGGCAAAAATAGGAGCATAAGAAAGTACCAGATCTTCCTCGAATCTAAAAGTTAAAGTAATGGCACAACCACTAATATCTTGCAGTGATGTCAAAGTATAAATACAGTAGTGCATAACCAATGTCCAGTTTGCCACAATAAAAGAGGAACTACAGAAAACTTTGATGAGCGTCTCTACTTTGCAGACCCATTTCACAGACTGACAACGATTCTCTAAGAAGTGAATGGAAGGAACATGGGTGGGTCGCTCCATTTGTGCTATTATTTAATTCTTTCTTCCCCTTTCTGGTTTATTATTTCATGCTACCTGACTAGCTGTTTTTCATTTCTGTACAAAAGTAAGCGAACTTTCTCAAAGTGCTTTCCTTTTTCTTTCTGTACTTCCTCAACAGATGTTTTTTGTTATCTCTATTTCAGATGGCAATTTTCTCAGAATTAAAAACAAAAAAAATACCCCTCCCCAGGTGTCACTTCCAGATTTAATATTTTGCTCCACTCCATAACAGAGGATGAGACTGCAAGATATAGTGAAACTCCCTTCTTATTCTGAATCTGGTGATTCAGAATCAGGTGAATTCAGAATTGGTGAGATAATTTTTGTTCATAAAGAGATTGATCAAAACTTGGTGTTTAAGAGAGCTTAGAGAGACATACGAATAAATATACATACACACAAACGCAGGTGTCTGATTATAACATTTCTTGAGCTGTTACAATCTTTGTCTTTATTCCCATTAAGGTGCACAGACACATCATGGAAAAAAAACTGCATTACTTCATCAGTTTTCAGAGGACAATAAATTAAACTGAATAGTTTCAGTATGTTAATGCAAAACTAGCTTTTCAGTTAAGTAAATTAGGTATTTTGTAACACATAAATTAGATGTTATTTTTAAAAATCTACTACAGAATTATATTATTAGAAACAGAAGAACACCTTTTACCAAAAAAAAAAAAAAAAAAAAAGTAGAGCTCATTGATTTCTCTATTAAATTTTCAACGAGTTAGGATGAATTTAAGAATTTTCAGACTTACTGCAATTTAGTATATACACCGATTCTAGACAATTAAAAATGACTGTTCTTACTCCCTGTTCGCAAACCTTTCTTCTCACATCTCCCAAGACACAGTGAGAGTTTGTAAGATTTTTTGGGGTAAAACATTTTAGGGTAATTAGTGATTTTATAGGAGAAGCTATTTTTATTTTAATCCCTAGAGCTAGATTTAGAACTTTGTGGCTTGTCTCATGTTTTTAAAAATGACTATATTGTATGGCATGAACAGCACCAGCACATATAAAACCAAAGTGAAAGTTAATTGCACCAACTCAGTTTTGTGAAGTGAAAAACCAAAAGTATCTAATATCCAAAAATGTTTTTCTAAAATTCATCTACAATGTAATTAGCAAGATTTTAAGTATTCTATATGATCATTTGGGTCATTCATAATCAGTCAAACTGAAAAAGGTTAACACCAAAGAGGGAAGTTTCAACCACTTAAAATTCATTCTCACCTTAACGATGCACTGGGGAAGAGGATCTGATTACTTAATAAAGGCTCAGTTCTCCTCTCTGACCAAGTAGCCCAGGCTCAGATCCCCAGACAGGCTCTCCTGGAAACTGCATCATCTGTTCTCCACTTACTTCAATGGGAATTGCACAAGTGTTACACAGCGATAACTGTTTATATGGCAGACAATTCTTCCCATGGATTTTTAACAGTTCATACCATTCTGGTAAAAGGTTAAAGCCAGAGAAAAGAGCTCACCCCCTTTTTTTATTTTTATTATTGGTAAAGGATGTACAGTATTTGGTTACAGGGAAGTTCTTTCTCTTTTCTGATGTATCAGATATCAAAAATTAAGATTATATCTCACTTTATATGTCTAAGACATGAATATAGCTCAACTTACATCCTTTAGGAACACATCAAAACCACCATTAGTTATTACTTTTTGCCATCACAGAGGAATCATATGTACAAGCACAACTTTGAAATCGCTTCCCACTTTTCAAAATTTTGAAATACTCAGTCAAAATCCAAGATCTCTGTTAACTATTATAACAGATGTTTGTTTGAACTTCACAAACTAACCTTAGTAGCTCAGCATAGTATTTATTTATATCAATGCTCATTTCTATTTGGGGCACTTTTACCAACAATTTGCACTTGAATGTTAAGGTTAGGACCAATTAATTTTCTTCTGAAGTCCGACATAACATTTTTGGAGTGCCAAGAAGAGGAGATATTTAATTCATTTTATAACAGATAGTTCCTTTATTCTCTGTGGATTACACTCCAGTGAGAAAGCAGAACTAAGCACAACCCAATGTACCCACGTTCTGTGAGCAGAAAGCATATCTGTTCCCAAACAACAGTGTTCCTCTTTATCTCTAGAAATACTGAGCTTCTAACTTCTCATCACCTAACACATAGGTTTTTACACACCTTTTCTAAAGAAAGTGGTAATAAGACAGCTGAGAACATGAAGTCTTTTAAGATAGGGACCTTTATGTATAAATACGCATATTTGATCATATTCACCTCAAACACAAATATTAGATGACAAACAGAAAGACACTACTCATAAGAAAAACTAGTAAAAGCTTTAGTTTAAAAATATATATTATGCTGTATATGTGTGTATAATTAGTTTAAATTAGTGTATTAGTTTCAATCCCTACTTTTTATGCAGGTAGGAATTTTAGCTAGTTTACCACTGTCCTCACAGGTTCCAACAGGAACTGAAAGTTTCCCTCGATTTTCAAGTGATAAAGTAATAAAACATAATAAAACTATAAACTAATAAAACAAATAGCCTATTAAAAAAAAAGTATTACAAGCTTTATCAATGCTATCATATAATTTCACAAAATAATCAAGCGATGTCTAATTGAGCAAAACCTGATTGCATGTAAAGCCCGTGTACACGGTAAACCAAAATTAGTTACCAAATATTTTCTCTGTCGAGAAACAGAAAATGAAAACACATAACTGTTTGTGGAATTCTCAACCACAGTGGGGGAGCTTTCAGCCTTCCATAATTTCAAGTTTGGACTGAAAGTGAAAGACTCACTCTGGAAGATAATTACTATAACATGTAGAGTACAGTGTTTGTAACACTAATGAGGAATAACTTACCACATTCATTTCAGATTTTTGAACCTCAGTAAGAAGGTCATAGCCCGAGGTGAAAGAAACAGCCCTAGAGAGAGCGCCAAGATGTTTAACATGCCAAGGTCTATTTTTATATGCTGCTTCTATTTTTAGTTACACCATGATGGAATTGCAGAGCCAATGAAAAAATCATATTCTCAAATGATGGAAAATACTCAAATTTGTTATTGTAAATGAACAGCAAAAGAAACTGAACTTGAAAAGTTGTTAGGTACAATTTAACAGAGTTTACTGGAGGATAAAAGGCCAGCAAAAATAGCTTCAAAATCACATCCTCTGAGAAAATTAACTTTAACGAGCTACCCACAATTTTATCCAATTAATCAAATATTCCTTTTATCGCAATTACAGCTATAAAAAAAGTGAAAATATTTCCCAATTCAGACTTGTCTTCATCCAAGCATATTTTCCCATGATCAAAGTTTAGCAGTTAACTTTTTTATCTTGCTCTACCAACAAAAAATATCAAACTTTTTAACCAAGTGCATGCAGAGTTTAGAACTGCTGAGCAGTACTACAGCTTAAAGTGTTGGTTCAGTTACTCAGTCATTAGTTGCCTTTAGCTGTTTTCCATCCAATATAAACATAAACCGAGGTAATCCTGGAACCTAGTTAACTTGTTTAACTTCTGTATTAATTATTGAAGTACCCAAGGGCAGCTATTTTCCATGCAGTTCTAATTTAGGACTCAGATGATTCTAAAATGTCATATTAAAGGCGGATAATGTTGTTTCTTCCTAATGAAGTACAGTAGAAATGTTTCTGTAAAACAAGTCCACAATCTGCACTCAATTTATCTAATCACTAACATAACAACAAAAATGTAGAATATTTGTTTAGTAGTTGATTTCAGCTAACCCAAAGATGAGGACCTACACTATAATATGTAGCAATGACCATTTACAGTTTAATAGCATGTCATAGGTTAATAACATGTCATGGATACATATTGTCCAGGACATATTTATTTTTAAAACCATATGCATTATGTAATCATGATTGCATTGCATAAGATAGTCTTGAAGCATGGTTCAAAGAACATCCAATGTTTTAAAGCACTAACTCCATTTCATCTCATTTTTTGAGTATCTTTCCTAGTTAGTGAGAATACTTCCTAGGAGGGAAAAAACCCAACCAAACACAAACAAAAAACTGTAAGGCATCAAACAACATGAAGAAAGAAAATGGTGCAGAGCAGCCAAAGATTATTTCAGAGTGACATCAAATATAAGAATAAAGAGTACTGTCATTATCTGTGTACTAAATGCCCTGTTGCTTTTGTGTTTAATGTGATCATGTAAGTGATTTAGCAAGACAACAAAAAATGAATGAGAGCAATGACAGAACCTTTAAGGCACTGAAACTAACATGCTGTAAAGCAATCTAGAAGTTTAACCTTAACATCAATAAAACTAATTCTTAAAAATCTGTTAAAAGACCCACAGCTAAGTAGACTATCTTTTTTTTTCAATGTACAGGTGGGGAAATACTCTGCCATTGTTGACAGTAATTCCAATGAGGCATTTTAAGGATAAAAACATTCTGTGAAGAGAGTTTTGCACAAAACTCTCTAAAGGAATGGAACTTAAGATGCTCAACACATGCAAAAGACAGGAGTCAAAAGTAGTTTCACAAGATGGCTAGTAAGACTTCAGTTAGTCAAAGGTTTTTTGGCATCTTATAAATGAAAAGTAACATATTACAAGTAAAATTAATTATACAGATTCATATATACATTCTTTCTTTTAACTCAATCTAGTTTCAACAGTGGTTATATAAAGTAAAAAAAAAAGTGTTAGCACAGATCTAATTCTTCAATCAGTTTGTACGCAAAAGTGAACAGCTTCACTAGGAGTACTAGAATCTATGAAAATTGCTCTTGGGTCAAAAAAATATTAGTGTGAAAAGCTCCTAACAAAATTAATTTCCTTGAATTTGCTGTACTACTAGCAACATTCCTTGAAATAAAAACACTGAAATTAATATATTCCCCTAATCACAAAGAATGATTTTTTCTTAATGCTATATAAAGCAACTTCCAAGCATAGTCACTGTTGCACTTGAAAAACTCAGCATCCTTTTAATCATAAATTAGTAAGTTTTGAAATGTCACCATATATGTTAACCATTACAAAATATAATTGCAGTTTAAATAGCTCATTTTAGCTGATACATTTTTTAAAATGAGAATCAAAATATTTAATTTGATCCAGTATTTTTAAAAGCGTGGGAGCATGAACAGAATATGCCTTAAAAGCAACATAAAGAATTTCTCACTGTGTAGACTGCTAGATGTGTTTTGAAAGTAATTACTGGTAAATACCACCTATTTGTAGATTATAATGAGTTCCAGCCAAAAGTGTATGAACTGTGCCCATCTCTATATGCTGTGACATCACCATCACCCAACACAAGGCCTGAATTTCATAGTAGGTTCTTTTAAAGAGTAATAAGGCATTCACAACAATACTGAAGTTCTCTCAACTTCTTGTGTTCACTTGAATCAGACGATTTAGATTTTCTTTACAGAGGAGCACCGTGATTTCTAGGACCAAAATCCCTTGTGTGACAGGATGTCAATGTCAGCAGCCACACCCATGCAGCTCCACACCTTAGTGGCAGGAGCTCAGTGCTCACTGCTGTCTCTGGGACTCCAGGCCACTGCTGCTCTCCCTGTAGTACATGGCTGGCAGCAGCCGGCTCAACAACTACCCTCAGGAACAGATTCCTAACCTTTGGTGGGGCTTCAGTGAGACATCACACTTACAGCCTGCCTCACCTCCTTTCTCCTCCCTCAGCCGTAACATGGTCATGCTGTTACCCAGGAATGAGCCAAGTTGCAGAACCAAATCATTAGCAGAGCTGGGGGTGAGAAATATACTGGTCTCTGTCAAACCTCCCGATTAACCATTAGAAAATTCCCTAAACTGGAGCAACCAGTATCTGCTCCAGTCATTTATTGTGAGCACAAGCCAGCATTACCAGCACTGCTGTTGCAGAGCCTCACAAAAGAAGATGAAAGAAATACCATCTTAAAAAGAATGGTACTTTTTTAGTTGTCCCTTGTGATTAATATTAGAGGTGGCAAGTAGTTAATTATATTTCCTAAAAGAGCTTTGAGATTGCAATCAACAGAATAGGTGCCAAAAGACAAATTATAAAGGAGTAAAACATCACAGCTTGTTTAATATGATGTTAAGAAAGAAAATCTAGCATAACACCTGAAATTCAACTTACAGATAGTGACAACAATGCCACTTTTCATAGGATAGCTGTTAAGAAAGCAGGATAAAAACATGCACCCCTGCTTTTTAATGGGAGAAGACATGGGTTCTGCGCTCATCAGTGATGGAGACAGCAAATAGGACATTGTTTTCAGGTTAAGAGCTTACTGTATATAAAAAAAAACCCTGCTCACATAAAATTACCATAAAGACCATGAAAACTACTTCTTTCGCTTAAAATTGCAAGTTGAGGGGCAAAACCCTCATTCTTATTTCCTGTCCATATTTTACATAATTCCAACATTAAAAGGTTGAGCTTACATTGCCTTTTTTGATTTTTCATAGACTGTGGGGAATACAGAAATCTAAACAAAAATACTTTCTCTCTTTGTAATAAAGAAAGGATTAATTAAAAAAAAAAGTCTCACCATAAATATTGCATTTCTTTAATCCTAAACTTGGGAATGTTCTGTGAATGTTTCATGGTAATCTGCAAAGAAATCTGAAAGGGCAGTGCTTAAAAGTTTTTCTTTTCATGTTCCATCTCAAAGCAAGATTTCTGCAGTCCTCAAAATAGTCATTTTGTCATCAGCACCTTAGTTAAGCACTTCAGATGACATATATTAAATTTAATTTTTATTTTACTTACCATCTTTTTCAAACTTCAACACTGGAGAAACAGGCCTGCTTTCTAAGCTTGCTAAAGTTGTTTATAAATGAATATTTGAAAGCAAAATCTTGCGCCACCACAATCACTGAAAGTAAACTTAAAATACAAATGATACCAACTATATCTATTCCCATCAAACCTTGGGGGAAAAAAGCGAGAAAAAAAGAAAAAGCAAGAACAATATGCAACTGATTTCTTCAAATTCTTTCCTTTGTACAGGGGGAAAAAAAAAAAAAGTAACAGCATGATAAATTTGTTCTTCCTAGCGACACAACTTCTAGGGCTGCACTGTTTAACTCAGCCTGGCCCTCTTCTCTCTTAGCAACCACATCTTTCATGATTATTTTTTCAGATGTCTTGTCAAGAACCAGCTTTTAAAATACACTAGATTTAATAAAAGTATCAGTAGGAAGAGAAAAAGAACAGAGCACGATCCATAACTTTGTACATACTTTTTCATCAAGTTAGTAACTTCTTCCTTTAAAATAACTCTGAACTGAGATCTACTCCAGAATCAGTGGAAGCAAGCAATGAGGTCTCATATTTAACAGATTAAGTCCTTCATATATTTGTTTCTACACAGAAACTGTTTAATTTATACAACATTCTCTTGAAAATGATGTTATAGAAGATAATGACAAAATTAACTTTCAAGCTATCACTCAATGTTCCAATGCAATTCCTCAAAGGTTATTCTTTTTTGCTTATTTCCTTCATCTAACATAGCTCCCATTGATCAGTTTCATTCTTTTGAGGATCACTAAGAAAGCGTGCAGTACACATTTTGTGGCACTCAGATATAAAGATTACATTAATCTAATTTTCCAAGCATATGGTGTCTCTAGAAAGAAACCAGGAACTAGAAATCTCAAAGGGGAATATGAATCTTTCGGAAAATAGCAGGAAAATCTCATAAATAGGAACTATTTGATACTGATCTACACAGTGGCAGAAAGCTACTATATTTTTTCATGATTGCCAATATGTTCTCTTTTCTGAGATGGTCTTACTTCCCTCAAAAAGAACTAAAGCTGTGTGCTTAAAATAGCTGAAAAACAGCTGTTGGATTTTTCACTGTAATGGGTTTTATCCTTATGCTACGTATAATGCAAACCAGTCATTTGACTAATACATAGTTACAGTTACAGAAAACATGCATTCACAATATAGTCTTTCTTTCTTGCCAATGAAATATTCCCCTTCACATGATTTCATGTGCCTTTTTTTTTTTTTTTTTTTTTTTTTAAGACTATCATAACCATTTGGCACAAGAGTGGATTTATTCGTATGCATGAAGTTTCCAATCTCTGGAATCATCTGACCAGTCAAACCCTGTCAAGGGGGAAGACATTCTACTTCTGCCTGGTTTAAAATCTTGTGGCAGTTTTAAGTTTCTCGGGACTGGAGAGTGTACTAAAAGTACAATACTTCACCTGAAGAACAGCTTCACATGCTTGCACTTACCTCAGATTCCACCATCACTCAAGAAAAAACTATTTCAGCTTAGCTCTCCATATTAAAAGTTATTAGATTTGGCTTATAATATTTTAAAATGTTTTAAAGAATTACATTTTGCAGTTACCTTGTCTAGACAGGTATAAATCCATGTCTATCAAACCTCCGTTAAATTTACTATTTGAAAATACATTTTCTATACATTGACAAAATACTTAAGTCTTTGGAAAACAATTTTCTTACAACATGATTCCCCGCTCCCTTAATTTTGAGGTAGATACTGCTTTTTACTTCATAATGTAGGTGTCTAAAGAAGGAAATCTGCACTGATTCCACCATAAACAAAGCCAAAGAGATGCTTCACTCAGTAGGCATCAAAAGATTTATACAAAAGCTGGAAAAAAACCCCAAAGTACCCACAACTTGGCAAGAGCGATCCCTATATAAACAATCTTCTCAAAATGTCTCTTTTTTTTTTTTTTCTTAATAATTGTAGCCATGAACATGGGCCTCAGAAACTGGTCAATCCAAGTCTGCTTGTCCTGGGGTATGGGGACATGCAGAGAGAGAAGGCAGCAGGGAAGGAATTCAAGTTCAAAATCATTTCATAGATATACTTGAAATAACACTTTGAAATAATCTGCTCTATGTCTAAAACTTTATTTACACCGATCTGACTTTTGAGTTCACAAGTCTGTCTTAAAAACAACACATTCTACACATACAGAAAGGACTCGCTTCTCTCTGTCACAGGCTATGAATGTGCTGCTCTGTTCCAGAGAAAGACTTTTCCAAAGGTGGCAGGGTGAGCCTGTGTGAATAGGAGAGCTTTGTCCTCTGCAGCTATCATTGTTCTGTCCCTGTCGTCCGCAAACACAGAGGGCAGATAAGAATGGAATAGGAACAGATCATGCAGTTGTAAAACCCGGTTCTTTTATTTATTTATTTTCGCGACTGAGTAGCACCTCTCATTACAATTATCAGCTCAATGGCAGAAAGCTCCCCGGTGTGTTGTGCATATTTTCACAGGTTCGTTTGTCTCCTCCTGTGGCATCAGTTTAAAAAGGTTCCTAAAGAAACGCCACTAACAACCATTCCTATTTCAAGCCTTCAAAGCCAAAGCTGAGCACAATACAAGGCACTGGTAACTGATCTTTAGGTTTCAGTCCACAGACTTTTCACACTGGGAATAGATCCCATCTGTTTCCTCTTTATGCACCAGCCTTTAGAAAGCACAGATCTGGAAACTGCCTCCGTGCAGAGCAAAGCAGAGCTGGCTTTCCCCAGCTGACAGCAGAAAGAGCCTCAGGATTATGGACAGCTTTCTCCTACTCTTTTCTCCCTGGTCTATGAATACATGGTGTGGTTTTCTCAATGTGGGATGAGGGATTTTGGTTTGGGTTTTTTTTTTTTGTCGTCGTTGTTGTTTTGTTTTGTGGGGTGGTTTGGTTTTTGTTTTTGTTTTTTTTTTGGTTTGGGTTTTTTGGGGTTTTTTTTGTTTGTTTTTGTTTATTTGTTTTGGGTTTTGGTTTAGTTTGGTTTTTTTGGGGGGGGAAAGGTGCGGGCTGCATCTTTTTTCCTTGCCCCTTGTTCTACCCCCTTCCTTCTTTCTTGGCATCGGCTTCCTCATCTACAAGCCCTCACAGAGGGAACATTTCAATTTCAAGCCTCGATACGACCAACCACAGGCAAACCCCCCCCTGCTTTGGCACCAGAGCGTGAAGCGTTTCCCCCACCGCTCTCCCTTCCCCAAGCAAGCTGCTCTCCAGATGGATGCTCGTGGCTCTCCCTTGTCTATTCCCTTCGCCTCTTCGCTCCCCGTCCCGGCGAGAGGGAAGGAGGAGAGGCAGAGAGCAAAAGCGTCTTTCGGGCAGGAGGGAACAGGACCGAGCAGGACGCTTTGATCCCGGGCAGCTCAGCACCGCCAAGGTCCTTAACTCCGTGCCTGGGGGGAACTTCCACCTCCCAAGCCTCCCTGCCTTCACCTTCCCCCAACAGGATGGTCTCCCTCAGCCCCACACCCTGCCCTCGCCCCCCAGCATTGGGGGCTCCCCCCTGCCCTCGCCTGCCTACACACGGAGAGAGGGGTCTCCTCAGCCCCACAGTGAAGACTCCACACACACAAGGGGAATCCCCTCAGCCCCACACCCTGCTCCCGCCTCCCATCCCACGGGGGAGGGGGGGTCCTCAACCCCAGGAGGGGGGATTTCCCTCAATGCCACACAGGAGGCTCCCCTCAGCCCCACGCGCTGCCCTCCCTCCCCTCAGCGCGGCGGGAGGCTCCCCTCAGCCCAGCACTCACTACTTGTAGAGCTGCTGCAGGCAGAGGTCCAGGCACTCGCCCTCCACCTCCTCCTCCGTGATGTACTCCGAGAGCGGCCGGGGCAGCGGCGGCAGTGGCGGGGGAGGCGGCGGCGGGGCAGGCGGCTGAGGGTCGCCGGCTTCGCCCTCTCCCTCCTCTGCCTCGGCGGCCGTTCCTGCCTCTCCCTCTGCCCCGGGGTCCTCGTCAGCGGTGGCCGCGGCGTCGGCAGCCGGTGGGGGAGCCGGTGCCGGCTCTGCCACGAAGGGCCCGCGGAACTCGCCCAAAAACAGCTCGAGGAAGCGGCGGTAGCTCTTCTCCTCCGCGCTGCCGCTGCCCGAGCCACCCGCGGCCATTACTTCGCATTCCCGACCGCCCGCCGGCGGATCAGCACTGCGCCCGCAGAGAGCTCCCTGCCCGCCGCCGACAACCGCCTCCCGCTCGCCCTCCTGCGCGCGCGCTCTCGAGCCGGGTGTGTGGGGGCGCGCACGCTACGGAGCGGGGGGGGGGGAAGGAGGAGGAGGGAGAGAGAGAAGGAGCGCGCGCGGCTTAGTGGTGGGAGCGCTAGGGACGCTGAGGGGGCTGAGAGGGTCCGGGCCACGGCCTGAGGAGGAGGCTCGGCCCGCGGTGGGAAGGGAAGGGACGGGACGGGACGGGACGGGACGAGCGGGCGGAGAAGGGCCCGAGGGGAGGCAGGTGGAGGGCGGGCGCGCTGCCAGCCGTGCCGATGTGATGAGTCATGCGGAGGCAGCCAGACGCGTAGGTTCCTCACAGGAACCCGAAGGAAACCTGAGAGCGCCTTCCCTATTACCTAATCTCTGCCTCAGGATTTCCCTGCGCTCATCGTTTCCGGCGCCGGTGTCGCCTCAGCGGGTTCCCGTTCACTGCCAGGACCGGGCTGGAGGGTAAGCGGGGCCGGGACTGGGGGACGGCTCGGCCCGGCCTCACCTCGTGGTGTGGGGGCACCAGCCGTGGGCTGGTTGCCAGAAGGAGACTGAAGAGTGGTTTCAACTCAGAATGTGTTAGCGCGAGGGAAAGGGGCCATTAAACACACTGTATTTCAGTAAAAAAAATGTCCTTGCAGGGAACCCCGTGCTGTAGACCGGCCAGTAGGACTCGGGCAGGGATCACCCCCCTGTACCGGGTACTGTCGACACTGCCCCATCCAATCCTGGGCTCCTCACTCCCAGAAGGACACTGAGGGGCTGGAGGGTGTCCAGAGAAAGCCAGCGAAGCTGGGGAAGGGCCTAGAGCACCGGTCTGGTGAGGAGTGGTTGAGGAACCTGGGGTTGTTGAGCCTGGAGCAAAGAAGGCTCAGGTGAGACCTGGCTCTGACAGGTCGCTGACAGGAGGTTGTATCCGGGGGAAGTCGGGCTCTTCCCCCAAGGAACAAGTGACAGGACAAGAGGAAAGGGCTTCAAGTTATGCCAGGGGAGGTTTAAGTTGGATATTAGGAAAAATTAGTCACTGAAAGGGTTGTCTAGGCCTGGGCCAGCCTGCCCAGGGCAGTGTTGGAGTCCCCATCCCTGGAGGGGTTTAAAAGACATATAGATGTGGAGCTGAGGGACATTTTTTAGTGCTGGGCTTGGCAGTACTAGGTTAATGGTTGGACTCAATAAACTTCAGGGTCTTTTCCAACCAAAACAATTTTATGAATTGCCAGGAAAGGGAGCTTTGAGGTCTTATTTGTCGGTTTCCAACACTTAGCAACACAACTTCAGATGCTAATTTACATTCAAGATCAGCATACAAATACCATATAGATTAACAAATGATACATTACGTGTTACCTGCACATTCAGTGTTGTGGCAGAGGGGAGTTCATAAGTAACTGAAGATGTTACATTGAATGAAACTTTAAATTTATAGACAGTCGGTAGGAGACAAACTGTAGTTGATACTCTACTGCTGTATAATAAATTTCTTTCGTTTGTCTTGTTTTATTCATTGCTGCTGAAAAACTATTTTCAAAGCTATCAGGTCAATAAATACCAACAATGAACAAGTGTAATTGACACACATTTAAATAGCTTGTACACATGGGAGTGAATGATACCTAGATATACCTTGAAAAATGGCCTAATCACAAGCCTCATATGCAAAAAAACGTTCCCAAATTTTAATGGATGATAACAAGGACAATAGCTTGCTGAAACCTGTTGTTCTCTGCATTTTAGTAATTACCTCTGCATGTCAGGTGCTGTTGTAAATCTGTCTTCTAGTTGGTGAATTGTTACTTCAGAGCCAAACTAATTTTAGAATATTTCCGGCAACTGCATTGACTGATCATATTGCAATCTTCTGAATATGTAAAAGCCATGGGAGTTAAAAATGTGATTGTCACAGCTAGTCTTAGTCTTTCACAGCCAAAAGCTATTAAAGCAACAGAAAATTGCATAGTTTTTCCTGCAGTAATATCTGTAGGGTTTTTTTTTTCAGTATACCACTTAATATATTTTCAACTTAATATTAATTTAATTAGGAATGCCAGATGAGTTTGAGGGGTAAAAACCATTGCAGTTCTTTCTGAAGTGATAGCCCACTGTTGCAGCTGATGATGTCATTGCTGGATTTTGGTTTTCATTTTTTTAGGTTTGTCTGTACTGCATCATCAGTGAGTCACAAGCCTCAAGAGAATGCTTATCAATGCAAGTATGAAAGAAGCAGTTTTACATTTATGATTTGTTTTTTCACTAGTAATTCAGAGGCAGTTGGAGTTTCTAAGAAGCTATAATGCAGATAATCTTAGTGTGATATGATCTCAGTTCTAAAAATCCCTGTTACATCTTAGGGAAAAAACAGCTAATTCAACCAGGTGTACGATCAGATTCATGTTGTATGACAAACAGCAATTAAGGCAATCAAAGAAAAGTTCCAAAGCATTTAAATAGTCTTTTTTTTTAATTTTTGTTAATCGCGTATTTTTTATTTGTTTCAACCAACACATAAGACTATCTGAGAGTAAGACCTACTCTGTTTCATGTTGAAATGTTAAACTTACCAGATGTCCTTGATTCATCTTGGCAGTCCCCATGTGCTTTTCATCATTTGTCTAATTGCTAAGGACACTAATTAAAATGAAATAGAGCTTTGTACTCAGGATACTTTGTCAAGTTTTGGCTCTACAGTCAAGTTAGTATTGTTCTGCTTCAATATTAAATAAAGAGCTTATGGCTTTAAGCCATGCTGACATTTGTTTCTGGGAGGGAAAGGTGAAAAACCATTCTTATTAACCTGCAGTGTGGAACATATGGTAGCTGTGGGTGGTATGGCTGAGTTAGGCAGCCAGGAACCTGTGGTCGCTTCCCTGTGTGGAGACAGTGAGGTGGGCAATTACCATGGAAGGTAGCCACACTGTTCCTCACTGCTGTCCAGAAAAGGAAGCTCTGAATACAGTGTATTATCAAGTAAAGCACTAATCTGTGAGAGGCATGTTTGGTTCTATTATGAAATGTTTTTAGTGTTGAGTAACTCCGGAAGCTAAATTTAGAATACCTCAGTGCACTCTGGATTGCTGGGTAGCAGCAGTATGCACGGTTCCTATGTTAGGTGGATGGAATAAACTCACGAGTCATAAAATTCAGAGTCTGAAATCATTGTTTTGCAACATGTCAAGTGGATGCTAAGACTTGCACCTGACTTGAGAAGAAAACGTAGGTGCTTGTGTCCTTTCTGACTTCATCGTGTTGCCTTTTTTTTTTTTTTAAAGAAGGTCTCACAGTGTTCTTTTATAAGAAATCTGTTATATTTTAGCCTTAAAATTATGTCTTCCTCTTTCTCTTTTTGCTTGTGAGAAATAAGCAGGATTTGAGCAGGCCTTGGGGACGTGACCTGAATTGTATGGAGTGTAAAAAGAAGTGCTTTTTAATTTTTTTGTAACCTTTGGAAGAGATTCCTGTATGCTGACAAGTAGAAGACATGTAGAGGCATTAAAAATGATTTGATGATATTTAACAAACCTATGATATATGCTCCAGTACCATACAAAAGAGTATAAAGGGAAAACCCAATGGTAAATAAACTGCCTTTCTAAAGTGATCTTTTTAAAGTAGGACTTTTGCAGTAAACCAGAAGTAATTTTAGAATCTATAGTCTGTTTTCCTGGCCAGATGAAACCACCAGCAAAGCAAGTATTTCCAGGCCTTTGGCTGTTCTCATTCTGAAGACATGTCTACTGTTGAATGTAGTGTGAAATGATGCTTGCAATATAATCTTGAAAGAGATTAAAATTCTTTATAGGCATTCATATGATCAATATCAGTCACCTTGTGAATGTGATTATATACATCTGTTCTTTTTATAGCTCTTCAAACTCAATGAGACAATTACTGTTCACTAAAATAATTCCAACTGGTTGAGTAAGGACAGCAAGAATTTGAAAGGAATGCAGTGGGAAGGCTCTTGTTGATAAATTTCATCAAGACCCAGTTAATTTTCCTTGGTTCAGTCTTTGTTCAACTGCAGTTTTAAAAAGCCCAGTAAGTTCTGTTACCACAGTCTTACTGTCTTCTTTACCAAAAGTCCTGTGTTAGTATGGTCCTCAATACCAAAGTCCTTATCTCTTTCTTCTTTTTCCCCCCCCTTTTTTTTTTTTTTTTTTTTTTTTTTTAAGTTTTTGAGGTCAAGTCAGCTTTTCCAGTTTAATAGTCAAAAGGTTATTCTGAATTATCTATGTCCATTGCAAAACACAGAATTTCAGGCCCGAATCCCACTTCCAGCTGTCATGGAAATTTCCAATCCAATTCTGAAGGAAAATTCCATTTTCAGCCTTCCATTCAGACCTTTGTTTAGAAAAGGAGGTTCTTTGAATAGCGATAGTGACAAACAGGACATTAGTCCATGCCTATTTAGTTAGATTTGGAAATCTGTCGGAGAAAAGTATGTGGAAGAAAGAACTAATGAAAAGCTGAGCGCTTCAAAATGACTGAACAGGTTTGGAACACTGTCAAAGCAGATACAGCACAATGGTTCTTGTTTCCCACTAACAAAGGCAGACAAAATTTATTACGTTGTGAAACCTTTGACTGATGGGTTGGAGTGTGTCTGTAGATTAGTACTCATGGGATCGTCTCAGCAAAACCCAGCTGACCACATAACACTTAGCAGTGAGGTCTGGATCTTGTGAAATGATGAGATCATCCTGTGGTGGGACCACACTAGAGCCTGCTATCTTCTTTTGGGGGTTGATCCACTTCAGCAGTCACTTGCTCTTCATGATCATAATTTCCTTTTACTGCTAAACGGAGATGAGGGGCGCAGACCTCCTGGATATCAGCAAGCAACAGAGCCTGCTGGCAACATTACTGTGCCAGGCCCTTCCTCTGTACTTTCCATTTTTGCAACACATTTCATCTGAGGCTGTCCCACAGTACAGCACTGCTGGAATTCCTAAGCCCAAACCTCACTTCTGCTCAGAGGAAGCAATACAAAACAGTGTACTGCTTAAATCTCATTTACACTCTCTTCTAGGGATTTAACACTCTCTGCATATTCTGCCCTTTTGGGGTAGAGGGTGAAGTTCATTTTAAAATGAGAGCAAAGTTTAAGCCAGGCTTGTTAAGGCAGGTGCCCAGTGGGATTTTAAAAATTATATTGGTTCTTCCACAGGCTTACTGTAAATGACTTGTTCATCATATCACTGTAGATGAGATTCCTGATTCTGTGATATCCTGCTCTAGTCACAAGACCTTGAATTTTACAGTCACCTACTTAGAGATACCTCTTAAAAAAAGCCTGAAAACGAGCCTTAAAAGAAAAGCAGCCACTTAGGTCTGAGTACCAGAAACCAGCTGCTGTCGTGTCCAGACTCTGGCCAGTATTATTGTAATATATGTGCTAAAGCTTAGACTCTAATAAACAGTGCATATCATATGAATATTTCTTGTTTGTGGGAAGCAAGACAGTAGCTTATGGTTTAACAGTGGGTGCATTTGTGGGTGAAATTCAGTACTGGGAAGGGGGCCAGTTCCCGGTGATTTCATTCTTCAGTATAGAACATTAATGCAGAAATCTTGCACTAGCCAAGGGAAGCCAACTCTCCTGACCCTAATCATCCAAAATGACTTCATGGCTAGAAGCCACAAGACGCTGAGTACGCAGCCTGGGGAGCCAGGGAGAGGGGAAGCCCGGGAGCAGCTGGCACTGGTTTTTCCAGTCAAGGGGAGGACTGGTGTGGAGGAGGACTGGGCAAGCTGCTCAGCAGCTCTGTGGCATTGCCAGCTCCGCAGCCGGTGGCTCACATTCCCCTGCAGCCAGGTTTCTGTGTGCATACCCTTAGCATGGCAGTTGTGCTTGAACCACAGGTTCACTTCCCTGGTTCTCACCCTGTAAAAAGTAGTATTATTTCCCTTAGGTACTCTATGTTATATTTTCTGTTACTGTAATGTAAGAGCTCTATTCAATTTCCTTCAAGGTCCTCTGTTTTATGACAAAGTATCAAGCCATACTTCAAGACTTAACACACTATTTCTATACAAAATATATTTTATTAAAACAGTGTAATACAGCTTAATGTGCCTTTCTAAGTAATTATGATCCTGAGTGTGGTAAAGACAATGTGGAACATAATGACTTGTCCTTCCAACTTAGAAATTTTTGTTTGTTCAGAAAAAGGCTGGAGTTCAAAAGGTAGGCAGTAAGGATTTCACCTTCTGTGTTGATCCGTGAGACTAAACCTATTTCTGAGTGTACTCCCCCCAAAATAACTAAAGGAATAGTAACTGAAATTCAACAGAAAAATAGATGTTACATTTAAAATGTATTCAACATTCAGATTAGCAGCTAAATCTCCTTCCACATTTGTCAACCAGTTTGTAATTGACTTCAATATGAGAAATGAATGTGTAACTTGAACCTTGGCTACACCTTCTTATCTTCACTTATGCTATTCCTGCTTCATGTTTTCTTAAATTTCTTCTAGTTGGAAGCTAGTTGTTTTCTCAGTGTTTCATAATGGAAAAGGTACAGACACATAAAACCAGGAAGAAATAAATTGTCATTTTCCCTGTCCAAACTAAAGAGTTTCGTAGTGGGATTCTGGGCTGGAGAAGAAGTATGCTGTGACCGCAGTGTTTTCTTGTTGCTAAGCCCTGTGGTAGACACTGTATTCTTGTTATGGTGACAAAGTAGGTTCCTACACCACAAGTAAATGTCGTCCTTACAAAACGGAATAATTCTAAACTCGGCATGATAGCCAAAGCTCTTGGTTTTCAGCAAACTGAGACTTAAGTAGCAAATCAACCAACCTATTTTATTTTTGACTTGATGCTGTGATGTTGGCTAGTTAGAAGCACATTTTTTGTGCAGTTATAATATTCTCTCGGGCTACTCACTCTTTCACAGCACTGATGCTATGAAATGCAAGAGAATTCCAGGCATATGTAAGAAAATATCAGCTTGCCACAGAAGATTTACTGGTTAGGCAATGGTCAAATTCTTCCTTTATACACAACTCTAAGCCTGGAACAGCTTTTGTCTCCAACAGATGAGAATGAAATCTGGCTCATTTAATCTAATTTTGTCTCCACCAACAGATCCTTCTCTCTAGTTCTGGTCTGAAGAGCTGATTTTTATGAGAGATTCAATATGAAAAAAGAAAAAAAGTCTCAAGCTAGAGCCTCCAGTGCTTCCTTTGGATGTTTTATAACTCCTGATGTTATCCAATAACTACACATATTTTTCATGTATTTGTTTTTTGGGGTTTTTTTATGATGCCTGGAATGCTGGAATATCTAACATTTACTCAGGGAAAATGATTTATCTTGGTATAACAGGATCAACATCTCAGCTGGGGCTTCTGGGTGCTACTCTACTACAAACAAAATAAAAAACCACAGTCAGTCAAAATTAATAGCATATTGGAGATGTCCTTACTCTTCTTGCACATGGAAGGACATGTTGAGGATATTAAATCAGAACACAATAAATTGCAAGAAATGGATTTTTCCATAAATACCAAACACCTTAGATAGCAGCTATCACTAGTAACCAGCAGGGCTTCTTAAATATACTGCTACAAGGTTCTTAATGGATGGTTTTCCTTGTGGCTACGTAGGCATGTGCTCTGTGCTGGCTCCCCCCTCCTCTTGCGCTGCAATACGTAGGAAGCTATTATTCCCAAATGGACCATTTGCTTGCTGACATCACATGCAGTAGGATCCTTTTGTTTGCCTGTGTCTCCTGCATTGAAATCTTTGTCTGAGTCACAAATCCCGCTGCTTTCCTTTCCCTATGTCATGCTTGCTTAAGAGCTTCTCCCGGACTCAGTTTTTAGCTTCTGACACAGCCCAGTTTGCTGCATGGCACTCAAATACTTTTCCTCTTAATATTTGATTATGTAATTTACATCTAAACACTAGAATGGTCCAAAAATCACTGCCACTTTTTTTTTTTTTTTCCCCAGCTTTTCGAATAGAGAGATTTTGTGACTCAGACTCAGCACTGAATTTTGTTTCAAGGCTAAGTCGGTTTAGTGTTACTAAATTAAAAATTAAAGATAGTGACTCCCACAACGTGAATTCTCCATTTAGGCTGCTGGCTGCATTTCCTCAGCATTATCAAGCACTATGCCAGAAAGGGGTCATATGTGTGCATGTGTACAAACACTTCTCATAATTGAGGTAATTACTATTTTGCACTGCAGTACCTTTCTTTTCTAATAATCTCATTGATTTGTCTTCTCTTAATAAAAACAGGACAAAACCCTGCTGTATTTTCAGTGTACATTCATTCATTTGGTTTAGGTTCTGGAACTGCTAATACATTGCTGGTGTCTAAAAAGCCTGGGTTTCCCCTTTATTAAAGCCACAAACAAAATAGAATCTTCATTCTGAGTGCTTTACTAAAAGAAGAACATGGAAGCTAAGGGCTTTACAGCAGTTTGGTTCAAGCTGGAAGTGGTGGTAAAATATTCTTACTTACTAAAATAGGAACATAAAATTACCATGCTGGATTAAATCCTTTGTCCTTCAGCTGTAGTCTTTCATCAATATTGTTACCACTACAAGATAAATGAGGAGTTCAAAACAGCACTTTGATTGTCCTTCGTCAAGGACTTTGCAGCAGGTAAGGGCTAATGCCCCAATCTGGCACAGCATTTAGGCATGTATTTATCTTAAAGCATCCATCAGCAGCTCCACTGCCTTCTGCTCTGGTCTGAGGCATGTGAGCAGGTTGCTGTGTGAAACCTTGTTAAAATTCAGATACACACAAAACCAGATGAGTGATCAAGACCTGTGTCATTAATTGTACTGTATTAGATGCTCGTGTTTCATTGTTTTTTTTACCCAGAGTAAAAGAAGTTGTATTCTCCACTTCCCCCCCCCAAAAAAAGCTGAAGCCTCTTGTTATAGAAAACAGATTTTTATTATAAAATTATGCCATACACAAAGGAATTTCCTGCAACAGAAATTTGCATATTGCAGTCTTCATGCTAAAATAATGCCCAGAGTAGGAATTTAAGTTAGAGTCCCCCGGGCTGCCTTTGGTTGCATGTTCACTATGTAACTGTTCTCCTGTAGCACACACAGTTTTTAACATTCAACTTTTAAATCACTTTTACTTTTCCTCTTCCCTCCGTGGCCGTTTGCGAGGGTTCATTTCAGTATCTTCTGCATTTTGAGTGACAGCTGGAGGCTGCACATCTCGGAAGCCATGAGACTGTAACATACAAGCAAAATCATGTGATAACACTTCTGTAGATATAAAGCATGAGTAACTAGTTCCCAGAAGATCAGAATAAGGTATGATGCTGTCATTTATTTTAGATGAGCGGCCACAGAATGTTTATAGACCAAGCTAAGCTCAGAACTGGAAGCTTTTTAACACACATGCCAACTAATAACTGTGGCTCCTCACTTTGTTTTTAAAGGTATTTTATTTTATCCAACCAGACTATCATTTTCATTTTACCACTAATAACCCCTATGGCTATGAAGCACTGCTTCTCTGTAAATTAACTTATGTTGCCTATTTAAATAAATTAAAAGCCAAATCCTTCAGCCCTTATTCAAACTCCCACAGAAGCAAGGAAATGACTGGATTAATTGCCTTGGTCATTTTCCTATCAAACCTGTGAATTTCTAAAACCTAGGATATTTTTGGTTTGTGTATCTACTTAATGAACCAAAAACATCAATGAGACATTGTAAGAGAATAACATATCTGAATCAGTCTCTAGACTGCAAAGACTGTTCCAGCATAGTAATTTATGGGACACAATGGGATGAGAACCTTTAACTGCCAAAAACTAAATTAGAAGTGAAAACTAGATGCTGCTACTCAGGGGAGAGCTTAAAGTGATCTATTTGACTTACAACCATTTCTATTTTCTGTTACCTTATCTCACAATTTAATTATTTTAAAATATTCTAAAATGCAAAAGATCTGGAAAATTAGTTAGTTAAACATGCCATCAATTCAGACAAAGATACTGAGATGTGAAGCCTGCAACTGTGTGTCTTCCTGTCTCCGGACAAATGCTCTGCAGGGAGCACTGCTGACAGCTCAGTGAAGACTCTCACTGCAGTGCTGACTTAGAGAGGAAAAAGGGTTAATCAGAAGAGAAATTGCTTTGGGGATCCTAAATGCTCAGGTAGAGATAAGATGGGGATGAGAGCATTTCAGGAAAGCTGGCATCTTAGGTTGGTACTGTGTGAAAAAGCAGGTAGAATTACTACCAGATGTGTGACTTTCCTAAAATGCCAGTGGGTTCCACAGCAAGATCAATCCAAACCAAACCAAACCCCAATCAAAATGTTTTGCTAAGTCTCCCATCTCTGTACTTCTATTTCTAAATGCCTCACCTCACACAGCCTGCTATGCTTTTGAAAGAACAAACAGCAAGAGCTGCCACAAGGGCAGAATTTGTGCAGTCCCTCTGCTATTATAAGCAACTCAAGTGTTATTCTAAATAGCATAATGGGGAATCTTCAAGTTTAGTGTTTCACTGCTGCTTGCATCTAATCTCTGCCATTTCCCTCAGGCACAAAGGTGGAGCTGTAGCCAAGAATCCACTTAATCCAGAATGCTAGACTCCCAGCGAAAGCATTCCGATGGTTATAAAGGCCAGAACACAATAAAGTAGGCTGCTTAGTATAGATGTTTTACATTTAGTTAAAGGCATGTACCTTCTGGGCATAGCGCCTTGAAAATGCAGGAATTTTGTGTATTTTTGTGAAGCTTGTTAGTGGTTTTTAGATGCTGAGAATGTGGCTAATGGAACCAAGGACCTACAAAACTCAGATCATCTACAGGCATTTTGAATTGGTCTTTAATGTCTTCTGTTGTCCACGGACTGCATCAAGATTGACAAATGCAGTCAGCTCTATTGCTTGCACAGTGTTCCCATTGCTCGTCTGGCAGATCCTCCACAGTTTGGGGAAATACTGATAATTCCTACCCAGAATATAGGTCCTGAGTCTCTGTCTTTTATGATGAACTAATCAGGTCACATTACCTGATACATTTTGGTGAATCAGACGATCTACTCACTCCCTTGTGCATAAATCAATTTACACTTCTATCCACTGCATTTAAGAATGAATCCTTATCCTGTGAAAAAAACTCTATTTCATTTGATAGGTGTTCTACAGCTTCCACACTTGCTCAGAGTGGTGACTTGCCCAGTATGCTGGGAAGGACACAGATGGAAAAGAACTAAAGTTCAGTCACTAAATTACACACTGCTCCATCAGCTTACAGGCACTGAACAGCCAGTTTGTCAATGGCACCAAAGTTTCTATTTGCATAAGCCTAAACATCTTTTGAGGATCTCGGCTTGAGGAATTTATTATTTTTTAAATTATCTTTTTCTGTATGCTGGTTATACATAGATGTGCTAAATCAGATTTGGAAACGCTGAACATCTATTTACATCTTCCAGTTTAACTACAGAGATAGGAATGAGAAATGGTAACAGCAGAGTGTTACCATCAGACCTGAATTTCATGAAAGAAAGTGGGATAATATATTTTTTACTTAAAGTAACCATCTGATGAAGCAGCTCAACAGGATTAAGGGGAAAAAAACACTGGGATAATCTTAAGTTTTAACTAATCTTTGATTAGGATACACTCTCAACTGTATTTCAAAATTGTGTGCATTCATACGGAGGAAGAGAGCATAGCTTTTCTGTAATGCATATAAAACTGAAAGGAAAAGGCAGTTAAACTGTCCATGATGAAACCCATCTGTTTGTGAGCTGGAGAGAAAGGGCTGCACGCTTACATCACATGATCCAAATAGCCTTGGGATGTAGGTTCCACTTACCCTCCCAGTCTTTACAGAACTAAGACTATACATTTTTTTACAATATTTCTTCTGTCAAGGTGAATACATTCAGGCATGAAAAAGAAAATTATTTCTCTTCAATAGTTTGAAGATGTCATCTTATAGCAGCATTCAAATCTGCGGGAAATGCTATGGCAACGTGTTTCCATGAGGACACACAGCAAATAGTTATGGCATGTACCTATGTATCTGACATTTAAAGATATAAGAGTTGAGTGATGGGGTTTTTTTTAAACCTAAATATGGCTTAGGCATTATGTATTCTCATTAATATGTATCTAAGAAATCCACAAAAGAAAATAATCGCAGGATTTAACTAAGGGATGAATGAGGACTCCAGCCATAAGCTGGAAGCTCCTTATATGATAGTGACAGAAGAGAAAAATCTGCTGGTCTTAGAGCAACTGGTAGGATGGAGCTATGAAAGAGATAAACACACCCTAGGTTATATCAGGCAATGCACTTAAAGCAGAGATGTGGAAATATGTACAGCACAAATCACTGGTGTGTCTGCTGGAATGCCATGTATGATTCTGGTCACCCTTGTCCTAAAAAGATAAACTCAACTGGAATAGATGCAGAGAAGAACCACTTGGGAAACAATAACCTACCTGACAAGGGAGAAAACAGCCTGGCTTGTTCAAATGTCCCAAAATGAAGGCTGGGAGAGTGCATGATTGCTGTCTGTAATTGCACTTAGGCCAGAAGTTAACATCAAGGGCAGATAAAATAAGCAACACTAGCACAAGAACAGATGGGGACAGGCTGCCTGTAAATTCGATCTGGAAATCAAAATGTTTTCACTCTAAGAGGACTAACATGCTGGGTCATTTTTCTTAAGAGAAAAGGTGCAAAATAATCATGAACCTGGAGACATCCCAGTATTACCAGTTACCTTCAGAAGGCAACTGAAAGGCAACACTAAGAAAGCCAACATCCTTCTCTGATTTGTCTGTGTGGCTGAAAATTCCTTTACAACTAACAGTGTGCCCCATCTCTGCACCTCCATCCCAGAAACAATACTAACTGTAATGTGGTACGGTATGGTTGACTCTTTCTGGCTCGGTGATTTGTACAATGTTGCCAACCTGGTTAAACAAAAAAACAGATAATTATGATTAATGAATGCAAGAATAAAAATTCCAAGTGACCAAATGACCACACCCCAATTTTCCCACAATCATGGGGTAGGTGACCAGTGGAATTCTTATGCATCTATTTTCATATAGGTCATTTAAACTGTGGATGCCTAATTCCCATCTTTACATGACCTGTCAGCTCAAATACAATGTAGACCTACTAAAAAGAGTGAACAATTAATTAGCCTTGTTTCATCACAGTATTTGATCACATTTTTGGATCAATATTCATTATGAATTAATTCCAAATGCCACTTTCTTAAAATGCAAACAAAAAAGGTTTTGAGCACAATTCTTTCCTACTCCATTAAGCAATCCTTTGTTCATTGACCTTTCAAACTTGGGAGATACCCTCAAGAATTTAAAGACTTCTGGAGAGGTTTTTCTAGCAATTTCACAAGCCTGTCAGCATAACCTAGTGGATGGAGGAGATGTTCTATTTTGAAGGCTGACCTTGGCACTGACATACAGCATAACATTGAGAAAATAGTTTCCCTCGTATTTCTCCTCTAATGCTTCCTTGATTTTGTGTGTTTAAACTCTAAGCAATGCATCATGATTTGTGCTTATACAGCACCTGGCCCAAGAGATGCTTGCATAATATAGACAGAAGATTGCAAAGCAGCTCAAAAACAAGAGAATTTCAGCTGGTCCCAGGGCTGCTAGTCTGCACCATGCCCACCTCCCCAGAACTGACAGGTAAAGCCAGTATAGAAAATGTTCTGCTCTCTGTATCAAGACACCCTGCCAAAGATCCTGTTAATTATTTTTGGGGTGGTTTTGCTCCCTGAGGTGCCATTCTATTAGAGAGCACGTAATTACAGCCTGAGGAACACTGCCACTTCATATTAGCTACACAGGGAATTCCTCAGAACATTTAAGTGGTGGGTTATACTTTACAAAATAGCCTAAATCTGAAGCTGCAGAAGCTCTGCTTTTACAAACTCTCAGCTAGAGCTCAGCTGTGTGCCTCTGACTCAACAGGATCTTTCCTCACAGCTATGAGAACCTTTATAATTAAGCTCTGACATTTTCAGTAGTAAAAAGAAAGAGACAGGTATCATATTTGGCCAAAGCATAATTAAAAAAAACAACCAAAAAAACCCCAAACAAAAACAAAAACAAACAAAACAAAACAACAAACAAAAAAAACCACCAAAAACCAACCAAACAAAAAAACCAAACCAAACAAACAAAACAACCCAAAAAACCCCAAAGGCAAATGGATTCTCAAATCTTTGTGCCTCAATAACCTAACATAAAACCAACAAACCCACAATGGATCATCAAATACAGGGAGTTCATTTAAAAATGCAACAGAATCAGCTATTTCTGCTTTTTACAGCTAGGCATTTGGAATCAGAATTGCTGTGCTTCTGCAGGCCCTACTCTGTATTAGCTGCATATTTGGAACAGCAAATAAAACCTGTTTATCTGCCTTTGGCTTGCTTTCTGGAACCTGTATTCCCAACCTTCCTCACTGTGTTGCAGAAGAAAAAAGCTCTTTACTTTTGATATATAAAATTAACTTTTGTTCATTCTGCAATCATCTGTCTTATAAAGGCAGTTAACTAATCAGTGATGTTAATTTAATTCCAAAATAAACAGCCTGCTGCAATCAATCTGCATTGCCTTCAAACTTAGAATTTAAAAACCAAAACTCCACAAGAAAGTGTCACTGCATTTCTCTTTCAAGTTTAATAAGCAAAACTATGCACAACAACATTCCAGTGGCATTTTTGTTCACTGTTTGCAGAAGATTAGGGAATTGAGGCAAAGGCTTCTTAATTTCAAGTTGCTGCATTGTGATGCTATATACATGACAAATTTAACTGTCAAGGAAAGAAGTGAGCTTGCAATATAGTGAAGAGGGGAAAAAAACCTAGGAAACAGAAAAGATCTCATTGCAACAGACAAAACTTCATAATGGTTTTAAAAGGGTCATTCTCTTTCCTTTCGGCTTCTAAAACCACCCTGCCTAGGTTAGCTCTGCATTGGGAGGGAGTGAATGCAGGTCTCTTTCTACCTCTCTGCAGGTCACTGTAACTTGCTATCTGCAGAGCTGTCCAGTTTTGCAGAACCATTCTGCTGCACTCAAAAGCGGGAAGGTCCAACGGCTGCCACTGAAGCTCAGGGGTCAGCAGGCCTGTGGTCTGTCCTGAGAATTGCTATGCAGGTGGAAAGCCTTCTCTGGCATCTCTGGCTTTGTACTGACTGCAGTCTGTAGGACTGAAGCAAAGAAATTCTAACCTCAGCTTACAAAAATGTCTACTTAGCCACCAGATCCTAAATTCTTGTGCCTGAGCAACTGCCATTAGGACGTTCCTTTTTGATGAGACAGGGCTTCTTGTCAGAAAGTACAGCACTGCAACAAGCTGACTGTGGTGAGCTGGAGCGTGACAGTACTGCCCACACTGGCTTAGGCAGAACCAGAAAGCTCTTCCTGAGCCTCAGTAGCCCTGGGACACGGCAGACCAAGGCCAGAAGGCAAATTCACACCCTGCTTGGCCACTAAAGCCAGTCTGAAAAAGACCCCCCAATGTCATGCATGTCAGTATTATTATGTACCTTACCAGGCTATGTTTTCACTTACCTCTGACTTTTGTCCCAGTGCAAGATTAAACGGACAGTAGCAGCATGTCCCCAGCTTTCTCCTGGGTGACACAAAATGACAGGCTATTTTATTTATATCCTGTAACAGCATCACCATCAGTAAACTGAACTTAAATTAGACCAGTCTTCAAAAAAAGCTCCATGGTTAAAACATACATACATTTCTTGCAGTAATGAATCGCATCTTTTTTCATAAGTGCAAGGATTTCACAACTAATTTATCAAATATACTGAGACAGGAAACACCCTCTCTACTCACAGTGTGGTTTAGAGAAACCCTGGTGTAGTGTAATACTTCCATATTTGTAGAAAGATTCTATATAGACCTAATAAAGGACAGGTAGTAGACAAATCTTGAAAACAGGCAGCATGAAAGAAAGATTTTTCTAATTACTACCGAGGAAGTCTAGTGAGCATGTCTAAATCCTACTTTAAAATTGCGATATTCTGTCTCTCAGGCATAATTATGAGCAAACATCACTCTCTTGGGATACAAGCTTTGGGAGAAAGTCAATGATTATTAAAGTATTAAGAGCCCCTAGAGCAGTCTTCTGCTTCCAACAGCAAAATGCAAAAGAACGCAACCAAAAGCAAGGGGTGGGGTAGAAAGAGGGAAGGATGTTTGGACTGTTACCCTATTTCAGGTCAAACAGTCTTTACTGTTTCAGTTCACACCTGACCACAAGTTCGGTCAATTTATAGGCAGTTTTACTGGGTGTTTTCCTCTGCTTATCCCAGGAGACAGTCAGCAGGCCAAAGATGGACTGCATTTAAAACCAGTCATTTTGGTTAAGTGCTGCAAGCCTCTGCTGTTCACCTGCACGCAGACCTGTAACTTTGGAACCACTTGCTGGTCTCCATCATGTCACCAGCCCCACATGCCCCACGTGCTCTCGTATTCATTACAGCACAGAGAAGAAAAAAAAAATTATTCAACTGTAATGAAGACCTAGACGCTCTAGGCATCTTGACAGACCTTGCTCCACTACATCTAAATTGTGATTAAAGATTTTGGCTATCAGATACAGTTCTGGGATGGAAATCAAAACACATAACAGGTACAATTTCCCCACCAGAATGTTTCCAACTGTATCAAATATGAGAGAAAAATGCAACTGTAAAATGAGATATTTCTCAGCTAAACTGGCTGTAGATTAATATTTGACCTCCTTTCTAAATATATCCAGTTAAAATGTCTAGGAACACCCAGCTTAGCTATAACTGCTGGGAAAGCAAGCTGTCTCCTTCATAAAGCTCTTGACTTAATACCTTGCAGCATCTGTGCCTTTTTTTTTTTTTTTTTCATAATTAAGAACTTCCCTTCTGCTAGGAAGCTGAATAAGAGTTTAGAGACTAATGCTCTTGTGAAACCTTAGAAAAGGCTGTTTCTAAGGCTTACCAATCAATGGGAGGGGAATCTATTTGGGGAGGCAATAGGATTGATTTTACTTGGGGTTTTGCTGCTGACCTCCTCCCTCAATAGCTCCTTTGGCTACAACAGGCCATGGAGAAGTAGGAGTTTCTTTAGCCTTTACAATGAGACTGTTGGAAGAGCACCAGGTTGTAAAAATCACCCTGTAAGCCTCAATACTTGTACTGGGTCTATGGAATAAATTTACATCAAAATGAAACGAGCTTTGTACCACTCTGAAATGCTGAACCTGAGATACTGATGGTTAGGATGAGGGAAACATCTTTTAGCTTAAATATTTTACCAACTGGTACAAAGTTTCAATTTTGCAAGAGCACACAGTACTCAGTTTAACAATACCGTGTGGTTACACACATGTTTTGGCAAGAGTCACAATCAGTTTATGGTCAGCATGAGGTTATGTCAAATTAACTGTTTGTAAAAGAAAACATGTGCAAGACAACACATGGTACCTTTGAATTATAACCTACTCCAAATGTCTTCACATTCTTTACTGTCCCTATGACTCAATAAACACAACAGCTCTCAAACAATGCTGGCTACTGAAAAAAAAAGACAGAATCTATTAACCTTAATTGAGTTTGTAGCCAGAAAGGCTGCCAAAAATAATACAACAGAGAACAAGAGGCAAAGATGACAAAAAGGGTCAGATACTGGAAGCTAGGTCTTTATCTGCATGCACAGCTCAAAATTCCACATTCTTCAGATTCTTGAAGGAGATGGTCTGTATTTGTTCATTTTATCTTACATCTGTGCCAAATGGTTTGAGGCCTGTACAGACACTGAGAACATCTTTGCATTTGTACTGTCCCCTTCTCTCTCCCCTCCAGAACAAGGGAATCATTATTTAGTTCACAGAGACTGAAGCTCTGGACAAGGAATCGGTGCCCTTTAAGTGCAGCGTAAAATAATACTAAGTTACAACCTGAACTAAGATTTAAACACTGATGTTTTTCTTAATTTGTCAAAATCTCTACTTACAAAGAACTGTTCTATTTTCCCCTGAGACCCCAGCAGAAGAGTCTTGTTTCAGATACTCTGCTCCTTACAGGGCAAAATGGAGCAGCCCTTGAACACCGCTTACACTCCCTATGGTCAGGCTGTAGCTGAGGATCCCACATAGACCTTCTCTCTACATCATAACTGTAGAAAGCAATGGGCCAAGAGTTCCAGCTATGAAGCAAATGTGAAATGCCTTTGCAAATCATTAATGGAATGTGATCAAGTGTAACGGCCAAATAAACAATTAAACTGTTTTGGAAAGGCAGTGAATGATTCTCAGGGAATTTAGGAAATTGCAGCATAGTTTGAGGTGTGCAAACATTAAGCTGAGTTCTTCTGTTAGTGCTTTAACATGTTCATCACCACATTCCTGACTGAGGTTTAGTGTCCCAGCTCCATTCCTACATTTTTTTGCATCATCATTCACCAGCCAATTTCAGTCTAAATTACCTGATTATCAGAGGTTTATTTATTATAAAAATAGCTCAAGCTCACCTGGCCCACTTTTGGCAGAAATGGATTGGGAGACAATCACATAAACAGCTCAGCCAGCACAAAGGATGCGACCGTGACCTCCAGCAGGGCTGGTGGCCTCCTTAGCTGACATGGTCCTTCAGGGAAGGCTGCATGACATTAGCTGCACATCTGGAACTCAGACTGTTCTCAGTGCCTACTGCTTCCCCATAAAGTGTGATCCAGTCATTTTAAAGAATACTTATAGATCTAATAGCAAGTTTTTGCAATCTGAAAATGTCGTGACTTCTAAAAATATTGGTAATCCCTTTCCAAAAATCTAACCAGGATTCTAATCTGCACACCATGTTTGAGTTTAGAATCAAATTTGCTAATTACTAACTGTGATTACAATGCTGACATAGATAAGCACTAGTAGAGTTCCATGGTGCTAGCCATTGCAGGTGGGTTTAAGAGTTTCACAACAGATTCTGCTACACTGCAGAAATTCAGCAAACAATTATTTCTCTTTGTACACAACACCAAAAAAAAAGTTATTCCTGTATCTGAAGATTAACTCAGTTTTTAACTCACAAGCTAAACACCTACCTAAAGCAGGTACCAATGTGGACTGGCTTTGTCCAATTCTTGTTGTCATTTGGTTTGTTAGAACTACCTAGAAGAGGAAACGGAAGTAAACAAACAAGAAAATCTCCAGAAAAGCAGCATATTTGTGGGAGGGAAGAGAGGGATTTTTCAAAAAGCTTTTATCAAGTTACTCGGGCAAAACTCTTGCCTGCTGTAATGAAGCTTTCATGTTAACAAAGAGAAACCAGAACAGTGCCTCATCTTTCCTCAATAACTGAAACAAAATAAGAGAACCCTGCAAAATGTATTCTCAGTTTGCATAGAAGGTAGATTTCTTTCATTCAAGACTTCAAAGAAACCTAAATTTCTCCCAAGGGATGCAAACTCTACACAACTTCTATATTCCACCATATTTGTACTAAATACTGTTTGGATCCATACTTTGATGCACATGACTTGTACTAGCCCTCTAGAGAGATAGATTTCAGTCACTGTGGTATAAATGAACTTAGTGGTGCTGCTCCAAACATGCATAAGCCCAGCGACTAACAGAATTTCTGCACTTTGTAGTCTAAAAATGCGCAAGTGGGTACAATACAAAGCAGAATGAAAGTGAACAGACAGAGCGGGGGAGTGTTTTCGCAGCACGAATCACTCGTAGGAGGTTCACAGACAGTCTAGGTTAGATCCCTGGTAGAAGTGGGGGTGGGTGAGACAGAAAAGAGCCAGGAATATTAATTGCAAAGTTCATTAAAAATGAAAAATAAAAATTTGTACCGATCTTAAACCCTAGAGGTTTTCATTGTTTGACGTGATGATTCTTGTTTGAACAGTCAGAAAAGCGTGGTAGAGGAAGCGATTCCACTGAGCACACAGGACACGCACCAAAACATTGACATAACTGAAAGCCCCAAGACACATACTGCATGTTTTTGAGAAGTAACTCATCATCTATGGGTGCTAGGAGCCCCAGATATGCTCCCCATCTCACTGCTGGGGAAGGGCTGGGCATCTTAGCACAACCCACTGAGTTCAGCTGTAGAAACTGAAGGGACCTACTTCCTACCATATTAGAGCATCCAGTCTGGCCTGACAAGCAAACTCTGGCAGGCAAGCTGAATTTAGACCACTTGCGAGCTACATGGAACTAACTCAACAACTAACAAGAGGGCCACTCTGAGCTAAATCATTTCTGAAGCTCTGTGACTGATCACTTCTTGAGCAAGTGTTTATTTAGCAGGTGTTTGTACTGAACTGCTCACTTGTTCCATAGAACTAAGCTATATGTTTCCCGTGACCAATGAAAAGAAAAAGACCGTACACTGACAACTGCTCCTGTTCAAGGTCACCAGGTACCCAATCCATGAGTGAAAGCACTCAGTAAAACAGAGGCTGTGCAAATCAAGCAATCATAGAATATCCGTCTCCCCTGGTGCCCACGCCAGCAGGAAGAAGCCTCATCATTCACGTCAGGGTGACCGAGAGGGTACGCTTTCAGCAGCAAGCCCAACTGCCTAACCCAGGCGGAACGCAGAGCTCTGCTCCTTCCCTTCCTGCAGCTATCAGAGGAAGCACAAGGGGTGGCTTATTTTTAGCAGTTGGGAACAAAAGCCAATTCGTCATGAGAATTGTGGATTACGAGGTTGCAAGTCACCTGGAAACAGTTACAGGCACAAGCACCATTTTGAGGCTGTGTAAGCTCTTAATTCCCAAACAATGCTTTTCTGTTCTGTAAAAGATTTGACAAAACAACTTCTGGAAGAGATGCAGCTTCTGAGTGCCATCTGCTGGCAACCCCACTGCAGATCTGCTGGCCTCCATATTGGTGTAAATGACGTAGAAACAATGCCCGGGAAGGAAGCTATGGGTTTCCATGGATGCCAGAAGAGCAAGCCAAACCAGCAGATAACGTGGTTTTCCTCCCTAAGAACAGTTCATCTGCTAAGACCATAGTTTATTTTTAAACGAAGAGTGGAAAATTATGTTGGAACTGCTAAATATGTGCTTTAATGCGTGTGCTTTGTAGGAGAAAGTCACTGACGGAGCGTTCCTTGTCCAACCAAATCATTAAAGATGATGTGAAACAGCACAACAAATTGATACGCTGCCATTTAATTAAGATCCATAGGATGCTTTTAATGAAAATTTTACTTATTTTGGCAAGTCTAGGAATTTTCCACCTCAACAGTTTTGCCTATGCCATCCATCTATATTACTAATCAGACTGGCAAACACAAATGTAGAGGACATTTTATTTTGCTATTTACAGACAATCGCAAATCACATTTGCTTAATTTTTTGTAATATATTTAATCCAAGGTAGCATCTTTTGTGATTTAAACCTGCCCCAAACTTACCGCTGACTTATGATCGTTCGCTATGATGATCAGCTGTTGTGCCAGACCATTCAAAAGCCGTGTCCGAAGTGAGAGGTCCTCAAAGTCATGGCGAAAAGGAAACGCAATTCCATCAACTACCACCAGTCGGACCTAAAAGCAGAAGAAAAGTAAAAACTACTACTACTATCCTACAAACAAGTGACAAAAAGCAGTAAAATCTCTTTTTAAGTGCACTGGAATGTTTTCTATAAGGTGATGACAGTCTTTTATTTCATACTCAGATGCGTATGCCAGCGTAACACCAATTGTCTCTCTTTATATATCAGAGACAATCAGCACTCCACAAGAGTGCAGGGTGAAGAACCTCAAGCTCCAAACACACTAGTGGTTGGTTGTTCGCCAAGAAAGGTTGGACCAGATAATCCTTGAGGTCCCTCCCAAGCTGGTATTCTCTGATTCCAGTACTCTCGGGAAGGGCAGTACCGCATTACGCACGGACACCAGCTCAGACCATCGCTCCACTAGCTTCAACAAAACACTGTGCTAAGCTCTCCCATTAGTTAACGCAGCACAGAGCTGCCCTTCTGACTGTTCCCGGCCTCAGAGCTCGCTCACTTCCAGCCCGCTGATGTATCTTTGCAGCACCTGGTACAGAATACAAAATAACAAGGCTGGACTGAAAGCCTTGCAGAAAAGAAGCTTCAGGGAAAAAAATTAAACTTCAGAATTGTACTGCAATTAACTCTCCACAAACACTAATTTATTGTACTTTCTCACTCAAAAAATTAAACCCAAACTAAGATTAGAATTGTAGTTACTGTTAACACGAATCATCTGATTCTTGGGCTCACATTAGCGATCTGTCTTAGAAACAAGGATTTTAACAGATGCTTAAAGATATTCCAGACACTGCAATGATGCTGAGTATCTGTCCTGCCTGAAGATGTTTGCTTTGCTGAATTATTCCTTCTGTAGCAATCATTAGCTGAAGGTAGAACACGATGCTGCTGCTGGCTCATCACCCTCAAGACACTAGATAAACATTAGTCTGGGATTTTGATTTATTCTAGCTTCATTTGTTGTAGCTGTTTTGATGACCTGAGTTTGTCTGAAATGCAGAAGGGAGATGGATGGTCTTACAGCATCTGCATGTTTAGATGTCACTCATGCTTGGTATCTACAAGTTCTTGCATTAATGCACAAGATAGCAAATTGGAAACAACACAAGAAAACTGGTTTTCTGTATTACTGATTTAACTCATTAGCGGGAAGTTGCTTTGTGATGGGAACATACAAGCCTGCAGCAAACATCACTCTGTGAAATGGCCCTGGGCCTCTAACTGAAAAAAAAACAAAACAAAAAAACCCACAAAAACTCCCACCTTAATTTGAAAAAGAAGATTAAGAAGATTAAGTACTTGGAATTAGAAGATTTCTTCTGTTTTCTCATTTTTCCTCCTTTCTGCAAATTCTCCTCTATGAGCCTGTACATCTTCCTTATGCATATTTTTTTTTATTTTAAGAATAGTTTAACAGTATAAGCATGAAAGGAATGTATACATCATTATATAACTTGCCCATCAGATTAATATGGCCAGGTAAGATGCAATTTAGTTTATTTTCTCCCACTTGCACTTGCTATAAAATAGCAAACAAATAGGCTTAGAGTATTCAAAAGTAGAATGTACAGAGAAAACTTGTTAACACCTGCCTTCTCCTCATCAGTTAGTCTCTACTAGACCTTAAAGAATTAGGTTTATTATGACAAGAATATTTTCTAACATAGTCTTTCTCACATTATTGGTCTTTCTCATGTTATTAACAAGACCTCAAACTAATTCATACTTCCAAATGACACTCTACAGCTTTGTCTCACTCAAAAAACCCCTAAAACCTGGAGGTTTCCTGTAGTCCCAGTCTCAGCTCCAGGTCTGCCCAGAGAGATCAGACCAATTCTAATGAGAACTGGACTGCAATGAGCAGTCTGTCAAGTCACTTATAGCCTGTCTAAGGAATCACCAGAAGGTCTTACAGTTCTCCTGCAACCTTCAGTATTTCAGGCTCTAGGCCAAGCACAGATAATCAGCGCAGATGGTACCAGGGAACTGCCGCCCAATGTAACTGTGCTAATGAAGCCATGTACTTTCCACAAGAGCAAACACAACAGGGCACCGTTAGTACCTGGCAGAGAAAAGGGAGATACCAGACTACACTAAGCAAAAGTAAGACTTCCATCTGCGCTCTGCAGAACATAACAACTTCCAAAAATGGGTATTATGTGCAAAAGACAATTGAACTAAATAACGCTGATTTGTGCTCTGTTAGAAGGAGGCACGAGTCACCTTCCCCAAATCCTGTCAGGGAGAGATCTGCTGTGCAGAATCCACAAATCTGGAAGGGACGTGGTGAAAATCTGCCTTATAATAGCATTTCACTAAGACACTAGGTACTAGGAAACAATTTTGGCTGTAGTCCACTCAAGAGTCAAGCTGCAGGCTCTGGTTGCTTGTAGCAACACAGGATGTATTGTAAAGAAGGAGAAGAGTCACTTTCTGGATGCCAAGATGGTGCACGATGCTTTTGGTACTTGGTGATCTTCTAGGACCAAACAAATGGCACTAAGCCTTTCTGATCCTCCTGCATCATGATCATCACATGATCACCTGGCTCAGGAATGTTTTGGTGACGATTCATAACTCACTGTCATAGAAATGTAACAACGTGTGGCAACCTAGATCCAGTATCCTTCCCTCAAAGTGGAGATTCAGGATGATGGCAGCAGCGGTAGCAAAAGTAAACCACTCTCAAGAGTAATGGGGATGGGAACGAGAAAAAAACCAATCCCTACATTTGTACTCTGGCTTCAGCCAATATATTACTGCCATGCTGTCAAGGTACCAAGGTGTTACTCATGTTACTCTGACTATGACAGACGAACATCCCTGAAAATCTTTGTGTGAAGATGAGTGATATCTTCTGATCTGCCTGCAATAACCCTTACCTTTGAATGCTCTGCAAGGAAGTCTGGGAGGAGGTAGACCTGTGCAAGAAGCTCTATGTAGTCACGGCAACGGAAGTAATATATGTGAGAAAGGATATTTTCAAGACAGAAAGTCTCCAAAGCTTTTAGGTGATCTGAGAACAAATAAATAGATTAGTAAATGAGTCAGAAGTCTGCACTACCATACTGCTACTTTCAGCATTCTACCAAACTATGCCTTCTGCATATAGCAACAGCAAAACTTCCAGAAACAGAAGCAGTCAAGGTAGAGTGTGGGAAATACACCTTCCATCTGGCTTGAAAGTCAAGAAGGTGGTGAGCAGATGCTATCTCAGCATTTGCACACAGATACACCGGAGCCTCCAAGGGAGTGCTCCAAAAATGAAAAATTTATTTCTCAAAAAAGAACTTTCCAGCACATCATTTTCAAGCCAGAACACCACCAGAGGACAATGGGATGATTCATCATGCATTGTTTATTGTACAGGTAGTAGCTCATTTAATATAGTGTCCTTTTACCTCATTTCAAAAAGAAGTTTGATGCATAAAATACTCTAAGAGTAACATAAAAGTTTTTTCAGTATCCCCAACGCATTGATGACATAGAACAAAACTCTTCATTAAATGCAACCTGACTCTATTGACCTTATCAAGGAGCTGAATTCCAGCTACAGTTTTACAATATGGGGCTTCAGCAGCAACATTGCCTTAAGAAGTTCTACCATTTCTCTTCTCTTTTCCCATTCCTGTCATGATGATAGAATTACAGAAACATAGAATCCCAAGTTGGAAGGGACCTCAAGGATCACCTGGTTGAACCCTTTCTGGCACAAACACTGCCCCTGTGTTGCAGGACATGACCTCCCAGTTTTGCTGACAAGAGTTGTGTTTAGGTTTTGCTGTATATTTGATCATTAAAGTGCTAAAGAAAAGCAAAAAAAACCCCCACAAATCATCACGTAGAAAACCAGTTATTCTTGAAGTAGATCAGCTCTGTCTGCAGCATGGCTCGACATACTGATGAAGTTCAGGGTATGATACAGGTGGAAATAAGAGGTTGGCAGCAAGAACTTAAGCCAGTGCTGCTGCTGAACCCCTCAAACTGTAAAACTACAGCCTGTGAGATACTTGTTTCACTCAGGCCCCAGCCTACGAGGCAGAAAGAAGCGGCTGAGCAGCGTACCTTCTTCTTGATGAGCTTCAGCAATAAGCTGGCAATGCTGCACACAGGCGGTGGCAATATCCACCACTCTGTCTACCATGAAACTTCCTTCGGTGTCAATGAACACAGCTTCTCCAGCTACACCCCCAAAGCATTCAGGGATCTGTACGTCTACTGCCAACTGCATACTGCCAGGGGAAACAGAACAAAGAAAAAGATTTTACTTCACAAAGCTCTTCCCCCACACCCAACTCACTCTTAAAGTGGCATTCCTGCTGAGGAACACGTAGACCAGGAAGCAGATACAGTCACTATCACAATTATATTTATAAAGCTGTAGATGGATCAGAGATTGCAGTCAGGAAAACAAGAGAAACAATCTCTCTTCATAGTTAAACTAAACAAAGAAAAGCGATTCTCAGTTGCACAAATGTAATCTAAAAATAAAATACCATAGCTGTGTTTTCCCAGCACCGGGCGCTCCACAGATCTCGGTGATTTTTGTGAGCTGCACACCGCCTCCCAGGATATTGTCTAGTGCTGAACAAAAGGTGATGATGAAGCCCTGGGCTTGTTCTTCTTCCAGAAGTTCTAGTGCTGTGCACTTTCTGGTGGCCCCCAATCCCCCAGCAGTCCTTGCTGCATCCCCGTGACATTCCTGCCTCACAACCTGTAACACTTCCAGTGCCTCTTCTTTGGAGATTCCAATTTCTAGAAGAGTTAAAACCGTGAAACAGCACCTGAGTTTTATAAACAGTCATTTATTTGAAGTATGAAGAGATAATTCACTTGTTTGACAGAACCTAATCCAGTGTAACACACAAATATTAATCCTTTTAGTAGAACGCTGTGCACAGCTTGCTGACACCTCTGAACTAATTCTGTGATTTGCAAAAGAACTCGGAACATTCAGACTCAGGTGACAGTAAGCTATCTGCAATTAAAAAAAGATTCAAAACTGCTGTTCACAGAGGTGGATGAGATCCAGCAGAAGCAATTCACCTGTTCTGCACTGAAAGTGCAATTGTATTAATTTCATTTGAAGGAAATAAGGTGATAAAATCACAGATTCCCAGAACGGTGGGGGTTGAAAGTGACCTCTGCAGAACATCTGGACCAACCCCCCTGCTCCAACAAGGTCACCCAGAACAGGGTGCCCAGGATCATAATGTCCAGGTAGGTATGGAATCTCTCCACAGGAGACTCCACAACCTCTCTGGGCAGCCTGGGCCAGACTCTGACACCCTCACAGTAAAAAAGTCAGCTTCAAAAGCGAAGAAGCTTTTCCTCATGGTCATGTCCTGCACAAGGAGTCAGCTTGTAGACTAGTAAGTGACAGTGACACCTACTGATGGTGCTCTGAATTCTCAGGGTATTCCAGGGCTGAGCACCCTAGATTTGAAACACAGACTGGGTAACAGAGATGAGATACCTGTGGATATCTCTACGTTTCCATCTCTTACACACACAGACCTGTCAGGATTTCACTTTGATCTTGAAGGCAAAACTATTACCACGTATTATCACAGATAAGAGAACTACTGATAATCAAAATCATGACATTCTTCTTACAATGGCTGTGCAAATCTTACTTTAGCTTCCGGAAAAAAAAAAGCAACTTTCGGGCGGCACAGAAGTTCATTTTGCTTAAAGCATGTACAGTGGGGGAAAGAAGAGGAGTAAGAGACAGAATCCTCTGGGTTTTCTTTTTCCATATCCTAGGTAAATCTATCCCTCAGTGTAAGAAGCATCAGGATCTTTTATTAGAATTGTCTGGGTTGGGTTTTTTTTTTTTTGCTCAAACACACGTACGTGAAAGTCGGTAAATATTTATTTTTGCTTAGGCACATGTGAAAACCATAAATATCTACGTTGCCCACTTCTCTAGACTCCCCTGAGGTCTCAGTAACGTTCCTCCGGGAGCGGCCACGGGAGCAGGGACCAAGGGCCTCATCTGCGCACGGTGCTTCATACGCATTAGCCACTTAATAGGCGAACCCTGCTCAAACCCCGTCCCCGCTAGTTAAAGCTGCTACGAAAGTTTCGCGGAAGGGAAAGGGCTCGGGAAGGGCTGCGAAAGGAGGAGAGACCTGCCCGGACCGGGGGGATGCGGCCTGCGGGGAACCATGGGCAGCCGGGGCGGAGCCGCCTGCAGCGGGGAGGCCCGTCCCCCAGCCGGTACCTTTGCTCAGCCCGCAGGGGCCGGTCTCCAGCAGCTCCTGCGCCGTCTGGAAGCCGGCGGCGACGAGCCTGGCCCGCAGCGCGGGGGCCAGCGGGAGGCCACCCAGGTCCCGCTGCATGGCGCTGACGCCGCCGCCGTCGCCGCCGGGCCGCGCTCGGCCGGCACAGGCCCCGCCCCCGCCGGCGGGGACCGCCCCTCCCGGGCGCGCGCGCCTCCCGCGCCGAACTCCGGCGCGAACCGCGCGGGCGGCGCATGCGCGGCGGGCGGGAGCGCGAGCGCGTGCCGCAGCCGTTAGGGAGGCGACGGCGCGGAGACGGGTGAGGTGGCGGCGGTGACAGGGGCCGGACTGGGGGGCGATGGCTGTGGGAGGGGTGGGACCGGCCGAAGGGTGCTGGGCCCCGGCAGGTCTGGCGCGGAACGGCGCTGGCTTTGTCCTGCCTGCACCTGCTCAGAGAGGCCTGTGCACCTGACCGGCTGTAGGGGTGTTTCTATAGGGCTGTAGGTGTTTCTGCCACACTTCCCCCCCGCCCCGTCACCTCTCCCTTTGCCTCCTTGCAACCTCGTTCTCCTTACTTGGGGACCACTAACGGCCCCTCATTGCCTTGTCTCATAGGAGGGCCCTTCCTCAGAGGGCACACACAGTTAGGGGAGATTGTTTCAGCTTCCAGCTTGGGATTCATTTGGAGGAAACTGCCATGACTGATCATGTCAGCTACCGAAGGTTTGGAAGTGAAAAAAGAAGTTTGTTGAGCTGTGGTATTCATTACATTTCATCCCTTTTCCTAGTTCTGTTGTGGAAAGAAGATGGCTCACGCCCTCCCTCTTCCGATTCCCTGCCCAGTCCAGCTTGGGAGTATCAAAGGTGACTCCCTGGAAGCTCAGCTGCATGATTATGTCAGGCAAGGAAACTATGTGAAAGTGAAGAAGCTTCTGAAAAAAGGTAAAAGCTCAGTTTAGGCAAGACCTGGCAGAGAACTACAACTTTTTTCCTGTATGTTTGTGGTAAAAGTCAGTATGCTGTCTGTACAGTTCAGGCTTGTGACTAAAATACACGTGCAGAATGAATTACATTTGTCCTTTTCTGGTAAGTGGCACTTAATAAATTTTTGCTTAAAAAAAAAATGTTTGAAAATAAGTAAATGGGAAAGAACTAAACTTTTAGTTGCAGGGTGCTCATACGGAAATGCTAGAGGTATTGCAAAATGTAAAAGCATAGGTTCCTTTAAAAATAGACATTTTAAATGCGATTTTAACTTTGATTGCAGAACGCTTAAGGTGTGGTTTAGATGCTGATAGATTTAACACAGATTTTTAACTACATGGGAATGGGGAATTTGGTCTGTAAAACCTAATATTGGATGCAGTTCTGTTTTGCATTTACTATCGAGAACTTCAGTGCTATGTGTTGTTCTAGGGGCGTGACTCCTCAGCAGCCCTGCTGACTGGATGCGCATCCCGGGGGCTGCCCGAGGGCTGTGGGCGGGGGACGGCGGCGGCCCCGGGGACCGCGCTGTGCGCCCGGGTCCCGGAGGAGCCGCTGGGAGCGGAGGCCTTGGGCGCGCGGCGGGATGGGAGGAGCCGCGCATCTGCCTGAGCGAGAGCGGCGCGTGCGATTGGTCGAGTGAGGCAGAACATGCAAATGAAGGCGCGGGTTCTCATACGCGGTCCGCGCGGCGCTGCCGTGGGCCTCGGCGCGTGTCCGTGGGCCGCGGGCGGCGGTTGGTCGGCGGCGGGGCCCGGGCAGGGTCGCGTGGGTGCCGTGTGCG
>JANIJG010006440.1:0-45645 GCA_024611175.1 Megaceryle torquata | reverse complement strand
ATTATTATATTTCATATTTTTTCTAACAATAAGTAGTAACTGTTTCCAACTATGTGATTAAGCCCTTACACAATCCTGTTGAAAACAAAAAATTAATAAAAATTTTAAGGGTTTTTTTTTTTCCCCCCTTAGGTTTTTTTTTTTCCTCAAATAATCATAACAGGAAAGAAACATGGGAGACAGTCAAATTTAGTTGGTAACTTTTAGAATTTGTGGAGATTACTGGATGATGCTTAATTTATGAACTAGTATACTTTCTCCAATTAATAAATATGATTTTCTTAGACATAACAATTAATAATTACAGTATCTTAATTGGGCATTACAAGCCCTTGCTTAACAAACACAACTATCACAGACTGTCCTTATAGGAGAGGTGTTCCAGCCCTCTGATCATCTTTGTGGGTATCCACTGGACTCATTCCAACAGATCCATGTCCTTCTTGTTTTGGGAGCTCCAGAACTGGATGCAGTAGTCCAGGTGGAGTCTCAAGAGAGTGGAGTAGAGGAGGAAAATCACCTTTGACCTGCTGGCCATGCTATGCTGTAGTGCTGTATGCATTTAAATTAGCATATATTTCTAGTTGCACTTACTAACTGAAGATTCTAACTCACCCTAGAACCTTTGCTTAGTATAGATTTTACACCAATAAAGGTTGCTGCTGAGGCTTTTCTTGGCTAATTAAAAACAGAAAATTAATTTGCACTATAATGCTGCCTATAGATCTCATAAGTTTCCCCATCTCATAGCCATGATATGTAATATGAACATCATTAAAATGCAGTCTATTTCTTTCTTTAAAAGAACTTAGAATATATAGAAGCCCTTGATTTTCATCATGAGGAAAATTATGTCAGTTGGCAATTGTACTAGTGCTGTTTACAAAAAATATTGTTCCATTTCCAGAACTTTATATTAGGTGTAGTCTGTAGTTACAAAACCTGCAGTTCTGGGAGTAATGAAGATTTTGTATTCAATTATTACTTTATTCAATAATGCTCATGTTTTAATGCTCTCTGGAGTTCTACATATAACCAGTGACTCAGTAAACTCCCAGCTTTGTTTCAGTAATTATTTAGGAAGAAAATCAGCCAGTCTACCATGCTTAGTGTCTCAAGGCATATGCATCCTTGGTAAATCTTACCAAAAAGTGGGAAAGTGGTCTCTGCAAAGCTCCGTAGGTTCTAAGCAATCATATTTAGTATTCTTTAATTTGCAGTTTAAATTCTAAAAGCAAATACATTCAAAGTGATGAGGTATAGTATATGCTAAGGATACTTTTCTGATTATGTTCTGATCAGTTGGTATTATCCTTCCTTTTCAAGAAATTGAGCAAATAATTTGTGCTTAAATTATAACACTTAATACATATTTTCCTCTCTTCATCCTAAAGTGGTAAGACAGCTGGAGAAATTATCTACTATATTTTTGGAAGAGACAGTATCCCTCGATGAAGAATGAGGTAAGATTATGCTTTATTAATTATCTCTTTACCGAAGAGAGACTGTTCTTAGCAATTTTTTTTTTTTTTCGGGGTCACATATTACTTTGCTCAAGAGTATAACACTTTTCTGACTGTAACTTTTTGTGTAACATCCCAGAAAGTCCCAAGGAAAGTTGATAAGATCTGAAATTGAACAGGTTTACCAATTTTGGGGGACAGTCCTTTCTGGAAACTGTAGATTTTACTTCACTATTCTAAGTCCGTGATTTTTTTTAGAAATATCTTCTTTGGAAGTGTTTTGCTAGGGTTATTTGGAAATAGAGTGTACTGAATTTAAAGATTTTGTGACAAAGATATTAGTGGCTGTCACAGAGGCATCCACAAAACAGACAGCAGCAGCTATCCAAAATGTAGATTTATTGTAACCAAAATCGCTCAGCATTTCTTCCAACAAAATTAAATTACAAGTTCACATGTCAGTCAGGAATTTACTACTACACAATTCCTAAGCTTTAAGGCATATTCTTTCTAGAAAGATGAACCAAAATGTGCCCACACCCCCTCATAAAGGGAATAAACCTCCTACATAAGGCTATCCAAAAGAGGCCTCTCCCTCAGAGGGGTGGAGGACTCACTCAAAGATACAACCAGAAGAAATATTCACTTACCAAAGGGGAACTGAGGCTCACTCAATCTGCGGAAGTATCCTTGGACCATGTCCCTGATCCAAGGGGAGGATCCAACTTCAAGGCCCACTTGTTCCAAGGGAGCCAACTCCAAATCATCTGTCTGGCAGTGTTCCACTTATACACTCATCAAGTGTGCACTGTGATCATTCTAATTAAATGGGGCCAAGCCCACAACAAAGGCAGGCTAAGGGCCTGGACCCTGAGGTACCGGTTAATTACAGTGAGGTTCCAGTAATTGCTATGAGACACTATCTAATGTCTGTGAGGTGCTGAAGTGATCTTTATCAGGTCTCTGGCAAGTCCTGGCCTTTTTGTCAGGGTGGTTGCACCTGCCATAGTAGCCAGCACCCTTTTAGAGAAAAGCTTAGTGTCTCATCTAGTCTTCTGAGATGCTAGCAGTGAAATACATTATCAAGTGCAGAATACAGCAGGATGATTGTACTTTGAATTGTATGGAGAGTATGGTGTAAGCCAGCTGCATAACATATGACCGCATATGACAGAAGGATGGAATAAAAAAGCACAGTTCTCATCTTCTTATCTAAGGAACACAAAAAACTTAAATTCTGCCTTCTCTTCAGGGCCAAACACAGATCATTGTGCATTTGAGCCCAGCTTCTTATTAACTCATTTTTCATCCCCGCTATGCACATCTCTTTACCTCCTGAAATACTTGTGTCACGGTGGTTTGTTATGTGATATTCTCTGTCTTTTCTTCCACTGTACTGATGTGTCATGGTATTATGAAAACAGAGAGAACAGTATCTGCTTAAACAACTATTGCATTACATTCAGTCTGCTTCAGAAAACTTCTAATCGAAGCTTCTGAGAAAGGAAAGAATGGGAGTAAATTATAACAACAAATCATTTGATAGACTGATGAAGAATGCATATCAGGTGTTGCAGTGCACCTTCTAAACTATTCTGAATTCAGAAAATGTGTTGTCTCCTATTAGCAGAGGGAAAGGACATGGCATGGTAGTTGTGAGAGTATACCCCAAGTTTAGCAGAGGGAGCTCAGCAGTCAGTATCTGAGAGGCCACTGGATTAGTTGCTGAGGGCTATATCCAACATGTTTACACAATGCACTCTTTGGGGTTTTATCCCTCCTTTACATTCTGGATTATCTTCACTGAATTTTCGTTGGGCTGGCCAGAGTCAAGAAAGGAGATGGACACAATTTCTGTGTGGCAAGGGAATGTATCTCTCAGCCAATACAGTGAGTGGGTGTTGGGGCATGATTTTTTCCCAGTAATTTCATTATATTCTGATGTTCAGTTTCAGCTAAAATTAAATATTAAAATATGTCTTCCTAATTATGTTTCCTGCCCTACTAGAGTGGAAAGTGTACTGTTTATATAAAATATTTAATCTTTACTCTTCACTTGTGACTAGCAGGTCAGAAGCAAAAAAACCCACCCAAGAACCATAAAGAAGAAAAAAAAAAAAAAAGTGTTTAGGTAACTTTTCTGTTTTTAAAACCGTCCAGAAATGAAATGAGATAGGAAAGTTACAGTTACTTTTCCTTAAAGAAACAGGTATTAGATAATAAAATTTTTCCTAGTTCTCATTGGAAATTAATGTGAAACATTGGGTTTACACTGATTTAAATTAAACTATACTTAGTGTGCAGATTTATAGTCCTGTAACTAGAAACAGAGATAACCCAGTTTTATGCATGGTATTACTGCACCATGTGTTACTGTTCAGTCACATTGCTCATATTTATCTGTGGCATGTAAGAATATGCCATCTCCATAGTTTCCATGATTCAGATATCCATCAAATTAAGCTATTTTTAAGGTCTCAAAATATTTGATTTAAAGTTGGTTTGGTTTTTTTTGTGGTCTGTTTTTTAAGACTGGTATCAGGCCCACAAAGTATTTTTTGTATTTTACAGGGGTGTCCAGTAGCTATATTTATTCTGGCATTTGGAGCAGGAATATGAATTCTAGATTAAAGCTTAAGGTGGAAAGGAAAAGATCCCTGAATTATATTGAGCTAGAGCAGAACCTGAGAGAAGGAGCAGTTACGAATGGAGAAGAGTTTGTTAGACATGGTTTTAGTATCTGGCTGTACTCCATTTAGTAACTTTCAGGACAACAACAGTTAGGAAACTTATCTGCTTAGTACTGTAGGCATGAGTTGGTCACTGCACTGATCTTTTGTTCTTGTATCGAAGCCATAATGGCAGAGATGAGTTTTCTGAACATACTTAGTTACTGTTAAACAGCTTTGAAATCCTATAATGCCCTCTTTACTTTGCCTTTTTAATTTATTTTTTGTTTTTAAATGTGAATTTCTGCTGTATTTACATTCTGTTCTAAACAGAAAATTTGAAAAGTGACTTTGAATCTACACCAACCAAACTGTTTCTGAAGTCCATTCTGTCAAAAATTCATGTTTGACTTAAGCTGAATGTACATGCCTCAGTGTAAGTTAATTTAATTTTCAAATCTTTTATTTACATTCTGCCTAGGAGGGCATGTTAACTACCAGTGTTGTTCAGTTGCTGTATTTGTTTCTTGGGTACTGTTATTTATTCCTAAGAGAGATTATACTTCTGTGATTATTACTAAATATTCATTCTATAACACTGTGCTCCTTCCCAGCAAATAGGAGACTGAAGACTGGGAGCTCAGTCTTTCAGCTTCATAGAAGTGAGCTTAAAAGTTTTAATAATATTTCTGTAATTATTGATATTTCTTAATAAAAATATCTTATTGTTATAATGATTAATATTAAAATAGTTGTTTCATATTGGGTTTTGTTTTGTTTTTTTATATAGCAATTAAACCAAGAATTTAAACAAGGCACAAATAAATGTCACTATGACAAGGACTAAAGGGCATTTTGGGGACAAACTTTGCTTTTGGTTTTCCTCAGTGACCAGTGATTTAGCCTGGAGAAGACTCTGGGAAGACCTTATTGAAGCCTTCCAGTTTATGAAGGGGGCCTACAAGAAACCTGGGAATGATCTTTTTGCAAGGGCTTGTACTGATATGATGAGGGGTAATGTCTTCCAGCTGGAAAAGGGTAGCTTTAGATTAGAAATTACAAAGAAGTTTCCTCACTCTGAGGGTGATGAGACACTAGAATATGTTGCCCAGGGAATTTGTGGATGCTATGTTACTGGATATATTCTGGGTTAGGCTGAATGGGGCTTTGAGCAACCTGTTCTAGTGGGAGGTGTCCCTGCCTGTGGCAGAGGGATTGAAACTAGATGATCTTTAAGGTCTCTTCCAGTCAAAACCATTCTATAGTTCTGTTATTCTACCCTAGATATGAAGGGTGAGTACCTTAGGGATTTTTTTATCTACAATGAGAATTAGATTAAGGAAGTATCTTTTTGGGGTGGTACAACTACATTAGAAATTCTATTCACTAGATAATAGATAATTATATTTGCTCTTCCATCATTTTTGGAAGATCATGGAGAACAGGTGAGGTGCCTGAGGACTGGAGGGAAGCCAATGTCACTCCACTCTTCAAAAAGGGCAAGAGGGAAGACCCTGGAAATTACACACCAGTCAGCCTCAACTCCATCCCTGAAAGGTAATGGAGCATCTCATTCTAGAGATCCTATTTCAGCACATGATAAAACACATGGTTTTCAAGAATAGCCAGCATGGATTTACTAAAGGGAAGTCATGTCTGAGTAACCCGATAGCATTCTATGATGATGTGGCTGAATGAGTAGATGCAGGGAGAGCAGTGGATGTTGTCTACCTTGACTTCAGCAAGGCTTTTGACACTGTCTCCCATAACATCCTCATGGGTAAGCTCAGGAAGTGTGGATTAGAAGAGTGGACAGTGAGATGGGTTGACAACTGGCTGAACAATAGAGCTCAGAGGGTTGTGATCAGTAGTGCAGAATCCAGCTGGTGATCTGTAAGTAGTGGTGTTCCCCAGGGGTCAGTTCTGGGTCCAGTCTTATTCAAAATCTTCATCAGTGACCTGGATGAAGGGATAGAGGGTACCCTCAGCAAGTTTGCTGATGATACTAAACTGGGAGGAGTAGCTAATATACCAGAAGGCTGTGCTGCCATTCAGTGAGATCTGCACAGACTGGAGAGCTGAGCAAAGGCAAACCTAATAAAGTTCAACAAGGATAAGTGTAGAGTCCTACACCAGGGGAGGAGCAACACCAAGTACCGGTACAGGTTAGAGATAGACCTGCTGGAAAGCAGCTCCATGGAGAGGGACCTTGGTGTCCTGATGGACAGCAAGTTATCCATGGAACAGCAATGGGCCCTTGTGACCAATGGTATCCTGGGGTGCATAAAGAAAAGTGTTCCTCTCCCCCTCTACTCTGCACTGGTGAGACCACATCTGGAGTGTTGTATTCAGTTCTGGTCTCCCCAGTTCAAGAGGGACAGGGAAATACTAGGGAGAGTCCAATGGAGAGCTAAAAGGATGATGAGGAGACTTGAACATCTCTCTTATGAGGAAAGGCTGATAGCCCTGGGGCTCTTTAGCCTGGAAAAGAGAAGACTGAGAGGGGATCTTAATAATGTTTACAAATTCCTGAAGGGTAGGGGGTGGGTGTCAAGTAGAAGGGGCCAGTCTCTTTTTAGTTGTTCCCTGGGATAAGACATGAGGTAATGGTAGCAAGGTGAAACACAGGAAGTTCCACCTCAACATGAGGATAAACTTTTTCACTGTGAGAGTGACAGAGCCTGGAACAGGCTGCCCAGAGAGGCTGTGGAGTCTCCTTCTCTAGAGACTTTCAAGACCCACCTGATCTGTTCCTATGTGGTCTGCCCTGGGTGTTCCTGCGCTGGCAGGAAGGTTGAGCTCAGTGATTTCCAGAGGTCCCTTCCAACCCCTACCATTCTAGGATTCTATATTACCAATATGATAAGCAGTATCACTGAAAGAATCTCTGTTTTGAAAACCATGTCACATCCATGCATATCTATGAATACTGCCATCAAGTGCATCCTATATCATCATAACGGTGAAACTGCAGCTCTAGAGGTACATATACATTGATGGTGTCAGTCTTGCTTTGGAGGCAGTTCTACCAAGTGTTTTTGCCCTTTTCCTCATATACAGCTCATGGTGTCTCTTGTCTAGCTCCAATAATGGCAAAATTTAAATTCACTTCAGGAGTTTCTCCATTATGCATACGGACATGTAGTTATAACACTGATTAATCACTGGTATTGTAAACAATATTTATCAGAAGCACACATTAAAAAATTATGTGAAATATGTTCAGCTTCAGAGCTAAGCATTAATTACTATAATAGATTTTGAGACCTCAATAGGTCATTTGGAGAAAACTTATTAAATCTTTCCTAGCTTATCTTGGAGTTATCAAAAGAATGACATTAATTATTAGCAAGATTTATTAAAGAAAACTGTAAAGAATTGCAGGTAATGATAAATATCACTGCTGGGCTACGACATACTTGTAAAGCAATGGAATAAAGTGCATCAAGAGCCAACAGACAGAGACAGCTCTTGTTCCTGACTCAAATGTCGTCTATCTTACAATCTAAGCAAATGATGCATCCACATCTAGCTTAACTGCTGGGGACAGAATAACTTATAGGAAGCCCAAAGACAAACTTCTGAAAGTGAATTATACCCCAGAGTACTTTCAAGATTGAACAAGGGAAATTTTTTAAGAGATGTCTACTGAAATTTTGTATTTGAAGAGGAAGTATAGTAAGGCCTTACACTCCTGAAATCATAATAGACAGGTAATGTGTAAGAAATATTCTAGAAGCCAAGAGAAAGGGCACTGCTTCTTATAGTCAGACAAAGCTATGTGTACTACAGCCTGAGTCACAAACACATCAGTCTGGGGTGGTTTCAGAACAGGAACGACTGTGAAGGCTGCGACACATATTAAAATGGTAGTGGGGTGGTTGTAGAAATGAGGCAGATGGTCATACAGTACGAGCTATTTATAGTTATACAGGCCGCTTCTGGTACTGGTGACATTCACACAAAAGAAATCAGCCACATTCCACTAATAAGCATTCATGAAAATGCTTCTTTACAGGTTTTTTTTTTTTTTTGTATGAATATACATATGCTTAATTTCTATTGCTTATGTCTATTCTAAATAATAAGCGGACTATAAGAATCCAGTTAAAGATGTTCCTTGCATGTTATCAGCATCCTGATGTACTTCCATCCATATCATTCCTTTTACTTGTCCAAGATTGTTAAAGAAACAGCTTGGAAATCTGAGGACTCCTGAAAGAAGGAAGCTAAGGTCCTCCCTTCTCATCCGCATTGTAGTTTATCAGACATAAGAGCACTTATTCTGTCTCAGTAGAGATTTCAGTCTTAATCAGAAACATTTGAACTCTCTCCTATTGATTGCTACTGAAAGCTTTCTACTAAATAAATAAATAGGAGAGAGTAACTTACCTCGTTCCAGCACACAGGCCTCACAAAAATTCTTCAGTAAAAACATTTCTGATTTTTCAAATTTGAAAATTAAAACTAGGGGCCAATATTTGTATTTTCCTTTCCAAAGTTGTTAATTGTCTATCTAAACACAATCATAGTTTGAAAATCCTTAATGATTAACAAACCATGCTTTGCATTGTATATCTGACCAAAGGAGACTGTAACAATAAGTTACAATCAAGTAGACAAATTTTCAGAGTTTTTGCATTGTCCTCACCCCTATTCTGTTTTGAGTACATTGGAATTTCAGTATCATGTTTATTGGAAAGAGAGTGAGTACAATGTTGAGTAATCTAGAAAGCCTAACTTTTAAGATAATGAAATATAATTAAGTATTTAGAACTATAGAAAGTAAAATTATTTTCTATTAATCTCTTCCTCAATAACCAAATCTTTCTCTGAGTATAAAATGTACAGCGTAACAATGAAAAGGGTCAGGAACTTGTCAATTACTACATCTTTTACACATTCCCATGAAAAGTGTAAAAGCAGATACATTCTTATCCTAACAGTGGAAATCAGAAGTCTTTACTCTGTTGAAGCTATTTGAAAATAAGCCTGATGTGTTTGGCTCATTTAATGGAAATTTTGCACTCATAAAAACCAACCAGAATCCTAAATCACCATGAAAGATTGAACTTGTACCAAATTTCTACTTCTTCTACAAGAATTATAATGCATTCATTTACTTGTATGCCTTTGAGAATTATTTTTGAAAGGCTAATAGTTACATTAGTGGATCTCTCTGAATAGGAAGTGGCAAACAAAATGTTGATTTTGCCATTCCATACCCTAAGGTGAACTAGAAGGTTTATAGGATATGACAAAGTTTGTAGGATACAGTGGACAAAGTATGAGTAAAAGTAAAGAGGGCACCCTTCAGTCGATTCACAAAATAAAATAATTAGAAGTCAGGAAATGAACCTCTTAAAACCAGATGTTCTGGCCTGTTTCTGCCTCACCGTGAAACTCTTTCTGTTTGACCTCCATCGCCTGTGAACTAAAACACACAAATATAGTTCTTTGTGTATTATATATTGGTGTAAAACATATGAGAATACTCATATCTTGAATTTTACTTAGTAAATTTAGGTCAGAATTTTCAGGACTAAATTGCTATTCTGCCTTCTTAATTAGAAAGTAGCAGGTATCTGCATTATTTGTTTGGATTTGGTTTGGATTTTTTTAGAGGCTACAAAATACTTCCCTTCAAAGTGAAAATATTCTTCATCCCTTCTCTTCATTGAAATATTACTGAAATGCTTCTTCAAAAATTACAAGAAAATGTTAAATTCAGAAAGGCTTAGAAAATACGCTGCAGAAATTTGGAAATAGTAAAAGCAGAGATTTAAACAATCTTAAATGTGTCCCAAAGTACACTCCATAGCCGAGGCTAAAATCTGCAACAATAAGTAGACAATGCAAGCAAATCTGTGACCAAATTAATTGTTCGGTGATGGGAAGCAAATAAACCCAAAGTTCAAGCACAGACACAGTTCATTCTGGTACTCAGACAACAAACTGATGTATCAGGAGATTGGCTTGGCTAAGAAGACAATTCATGGTACTATGCAGGGCCTGGAAGCAGTGACAGGCTATAGAGAAGGAATTTAGAAGCACTCTCCAAGCATGTAGGGATGGTGATGGGAAAGGCAAAGCTCAAGTAAGAATGAAAACTTCCAAGGGACATCAAGGGCAATAGGAAAACCTTTTATCAATTCATTAGTTGCGTGTGGATTGAGCTTTTACAATTACTTGTAAGCACAGATCCAGATGGGCTGCTTCCAAGGGTGCTTAGAGAGCTACTTGCAAGACCATTCTCTCATCTTTGGAAAGGTATGGAGAACAGGGGAAATTCCTTATGATTAGAAAAAAAGTAAATGCTGTACCCATCTTCAGAAAAGGCCACAAGGTCATCCCAAGAAGCCACAGACTGGTCAGCCCTACTTCAGTTCCTCAGCAAGTTATTGAGCAGGTTTTCTTGGCAGCCATTTCCAGATGAATGTGTGAGAAGAAGGAGATTTGGAATGGTAAGCAGGGACTCACCATGCAGAAATCAGGTTTGACTAACCTGACTGCTTTCTATGATAACATGTCTGAATTATAGACAAGAGGGGAGTAATAGTCATCATTTTGCATAACTTTATCAAGGGTTTGGACAATGTCTCTTGAAGTTTTGTATTTGATTTGGGGCATTACAGTTTGGATGTGTGGGCTACCAGATAGGTAAAAAAGCTGATCAGGTCAGACCTACATGGATGTTGGTAACAAGTGAAATAGTTCAGGGGTCTATCCTGGGATATATCCCATTCAGTTTTGCCAATGACCAGTCATGGAGTGCACTCTTCTCAAGTCTGCATATTTCATGAAACTGGGAGGACCAGTCAATATGCTTGAAGTCAGCCCTGCCATTCAGAGGGACCTTGACAGACTGGAGAAATGGGCTAACAGAAACCTCGTGAAACTTAACAAGAAGAAATACCAACTCCTGAATCTGGGAGGAAGAAACCCTGACAGCAGTGCAGGCTGGGGACTGACTGACTGTCTGAGGAGCAGATCTGCAGAAAAGACCCTGGGGTTCCTGGTAGACAGCAAGGTGAACATAAGCCTGCAATGTGCCCTAGCAGCTACTAAGGCCAACAGCATCCTAGGCTATATGAACAGGACATAGACAGCAGATTGACAGAAGGGTTATGCTGCCTCTACTATGCCTCTACTAAGTTAGACCTCCTGTACAATAGTTTATCCAGTTTGAGGCCCCATGATGCTAACAATACATTGATCAGCTGAAGCAAGTTCAGTAAACAGCCACCAGTATGCTTTGGGGCTGGAGCACTTACCCTGTGAACAGAAGCTGAAGAAAGAGGATTTGCTTAGCCTGGAGAAGACACAACTTCAAAAATCACCTAGTAGCACCTTCAAGTATCTATGAGGAGGTTAGTGAGAAGGTGGAGCCAGGCGCTTCACAATGGTGCCTGGTGGGAGGAAGAAAGACAATATGTAAAGTCTGAAACAAGAGAAGTTTAGACTGAGTATAAGGAAAACTTTTCAATATAAGGATAGTCAAGCATTGGAACAGCTTGTCCAGGGAAGTTGTGCAGTCTCCATCTCTGGACATTTTCAAGACACAGCTGGATAAAGATGAGCAATTTAGTCTCACAGGTGACCTGCCTTGAGTAGGAGGTTGGATACAGAACGTCCTGGGGTCCCTTGCAGCCTGAACTATGCTACGATCCTTTGATACTAAACTTTCCTGAAGTATCCAGAATCAGTAGAAAAGAAGGCAGAGAATATTTCTGTTACGTTTCTATATATGTCTTGTAAAAATTCAGGATCCTAAGCAAATATAAATAAGCAGACAGAGAAAAAGGAAAGGAGATTGATTGAGCACATAATCAGTATTTCTGAAGTCACAGTATATCTTGAGAAGCATGTTGGGAAATCAATTGCTTTGCTTTATATTTACGAAAATAATTTTAGAATCTGCTAGAACAAATTGTTCTCATTGGAAAGCAAAGAAAAAAGACAATTTTTTAAAACACACATGGATCAACAGCAGTCAATGTACATGCTCCTGCATAAAAAAGAGTGTCTGATAAAGAAGATTATGTGTTAAGTTTACTTAGCATAATGCAGAGTTCATGTTCAACTGAGTATCATAACACTTTCTCTAAACTTCAAATTCCAGCATACTTAGAAGGTAATTCAGTATTCGCTTTGCTCAGCACAGACTAATCTCAAACAAACACTGAAGATTTTCATCTGACATTCTGAATGTGCACTTGACAAATGGGAAAGGAAAAAATTAAGCAAGAAAAGGAAAAGAAAGAGCAATGTATTACTGCCTCATTTGGGAAGAAAAAGACTCTCTCACTTTTCCCATTTTAGCCACAGGTTATTAAGATGTCTAAGAATCCATAAAAGAGTTTGTCTGTGTTTCTTTCTCCATGGCTATTTTTAACTTCCAGATACTGAAAATCAACTATATTCTACTGTATTCTGTGAGAGGATTTTCAATTATATTAAATCTCAGTAAGCTTCTTCTAACCTAGGCATAACTGCTTCAGGTTAATAAATGCAGGGTTTAGAATTAGGAGTGGCTATAGTCCAGGAGTAGGTTAAGTGTTATATGACCCAAATAGATTAATGAAAGCAATAATATCAGTGTGGGATATTTGTCCTAGGGAAGGCAATTCATAGGAAGTAAGAGAGACTTCAGGAAGTGGCAGAATATGGGCTTTGATTAACATTATTACGTCAACTCTATGCTACCATTTTTTATCATTAGTCTTTGCAGTAACTTCACACTATTAGAAACACATGCTATCACAAAACAGTAATTGTTCTACCATGCACACCTATACTGCATGTTTTCCATGATATTAATGCAATTTCAAGAAAGAACCTATGAAATGTATAGGACTTCCATACAGTAAGTCTGCAAATGTAAAGATGCCTTTTGCCTTCATAATCACTTTTTTTAGCAATATTTTGTCCCTGCTGAGCCAAAAAAGTAAGTTCCAAATTTCAGTTCAGCAGACCCAACACAAATTGTGGTATTTTATTAATCCACAAAAACCTCTTTAATTCTCAACAAAATTCTATTTGATCCCCTGCATAAATCTTATTTCTTAGAAATTTGGCTCAGTTATACCTACACAGCATAGGAAAATTAATATAATCCTACTGATTACAGTGAGAACATAGTTGGTACCTCCACATGGCCGATGTATCAAAGGTTCTTCTTAGGTTTAAGCTATACATTTTGAAAACATAAAAATTAAGAAACATTTGTACAAAATCCAGTTGGAAAATAGAACTGAAGGTTTAGGCTGAAGGGAAAAGATAAGTGATTTTTCTTTACCACATCAAATGAACAGTGCAAGAAGAAATGACGAAAGTAAGGTTTAGGTCATTTAAAGCATAGTACAACAAGTAACATAATATCTGGGAAAGAAGTTTCAAGGCTCAGAAAATCAAGTGCATTTGAGTTTTCCATTGGTATGTAAAAATACAATTCTTTGAAATACCATTTTCCTCACCTTTAAAAAAAAATAATACTTTGACTCTTAATGTTGAAGTATTCCACCCTTTACTAACAAATTTCCCTTGATATAAGACACTGTGATGATTTTTTAGACTTAACAGGCAACAGAAGAGCTCAAAGAATTTCTCTCAATTCCGGTTTCCCATAAAAGGCCTATTTAATAACTGTTGATATTTAGAAGGGATAAGACACAGTCAGGCCTTTTTATATTTCTACACGCATGCACATGACCCATGCAATGCATAATACAAAATGTAATGTGCTATGACAGAACAAAAATGAGCTCTCTCATGTTTCTTTTAGTTTTGATTGACTGTTACATTGATTGTTCATGATGATTCACAAAATCTTTGACTTCTTCCTCCTGAAGTTCTTCAAAGAAATTTAAAAGTCCTGTTTCATTCTGTGGGATTTTTTTCCTTCTTTCTTTTTTAATATCCCATGAACATTGTGAGTTTGGGATTATTAAAATAAGAAAATTATTCTTAAAATGGAGGAAAGAATTTGGTTCTTTTAAAAATGCAACATAATAGTATGAATTTAGCTCAGTGGAGAAGGATCTTGAAGTCCTGATAGACAAGAATTTATCCATGGGACAATAAGGTGCCCTTATGGCCAAGAAGGCCAATGGTATCCTGGGGTGCATTAAGAAGAGTGTGTCCAGCAGATCAAGGGAGGTTCTTCTCCCCCCTCTGCCCTACTCTGCCCTAGTGAGACCTCTCCTGGAGTATTGCGTCCAGTTCTGAGCTCCCCAGTTCAAGAGGGACAGAGATCTACTTGAGAGAGTGCTATGGAGGGCTACGAGGAAGATTAAGGGTCTGGAATACATGCCTTATGAGGAAAGGCTGAGATACCTGGGACTTTTTAGTTTGGAGAAAATAAAACTGAGAGAGGATCTAATTAATGTCTACAAATAATAAGGGCTGGGAGTCAAGAAGGCAGGGACAACCTTTTTTACTTGTGCTTTGTGATAGGACAAGGGGCAATGGATTCAAGCTGAAGCACGGGAAGTTCCACCTCAACAAGAGGAAGAACTTCTTTACTGTAAGAGTTACAGAGCACTGGAACAGAATCCCCAGAGAGGTTGTGGAGTCTCTTTTTCTGGAGACTTTCAAGACCTGTCTGGATACATTTCTGCATGATCTGCTCTAGTTCTGTATGGCTCTGACACAGGGGTTGGACTCAACAATCTTCAGAGGTCCCTTCCAATCCCTAACATTCTGTGATTCTGTGAATTATAGGGTGAGGAAATAGATTTGTTTCCTCAATAGTTGTCTTCAGCTAATCAAAACAGACTTGCACGTCTTTTCCATAACAGCGAGCAAAATCCACTGTTAAACAGTAAATGTATAGCTCTACTAATATTAGTGTTGCTATACAGAACAGTAAAAATACCTCCAATCTATTAAAGCAATCCCATTCAGTATCAAAGATTGCAATGAACTGTGACCTCTCTTCTTCTTAAACTATCTGAACACGCACATTTTTATTTTATTTTCCACAAGCAAATTTCACCAGAAAATTTCTTTAGTACCAGTCCTGGAAGTTTCACATATGCCAAAGAAATATGTAATCCTTCGAAATCTATGAATAGATGTTTAGCAGAAACTCTGTGACAGTTTTTTATTCCTGAGCTGTTAGCCATCACTAAAATAACACTAATTTAACAACACGTGTCTTTCCTGATATTGTCCATCCATATTCCCTGCTAATAAGAAGCTCAGATCAAAGGCCTTTCAGAGTTCCAGATTGTATGGCCTTCACATCACAAGGAAGGCAAGGCCGTAAGGCACATGCATCACTGAGGAGGAATCCAGTAAACAGGAAGGTAAATCTGCTGAAATTTGTAATTAAGTCCCTCTGACTCTCACGAGAGAATTGAAAGTCTATTTACCTATTAAATTATTTTAATAAATTTTAACCAAAAGAAAGGTTTCCTATTGATCTGATACTAAGACAACACAAAGCTACCTGATATTTTGACAATCTCCTTAATTGTGTAATTTCTTCAATACAAGAAGCTAAGTACAATATACCAGAGAAGTAATATTTTTTTTTTTACCTTCTAAATCATAAATTATGATGATAACATCACAGAAGAATACACAAAAAGACCCGAGGTATTTCATCCATAACTTAAAGGACTTAGGAAGATGAAGGAGAAAAAAATTGATGACTTTTAAAGCCTCTCAGTTTTAGGTTTAGCTCAGCATCTTCAGATGTGCAATCTGAAGTAGAACAGCCTTGCAGATGGTGTAACTGTGTTCCTTCAGTGCAGGTCCTTAATGCACAACTGATTTCACGCTGATATTGACTGTCTACACACCTGTGTAGACACCTGGTAATATATATATTTCAAAGCATATTTTAGACCTACTATTTAATTTTAAAGCTCAACGAACTTTCTTCAGTGAGTCATTAATAATTGAAAAAATGTGATTTTGAATAAAACAAACATGATTTGAATTGATGAGTAGTTTTCACTGAAATTAAAATGATAATATTTTAAAAAATATTCCAACTATTTTTCCAGACATGTTCAGAACTCTGCTGTTGGTGATAATGTAGTTAGATTCATGGAATCTAGAAGGAGAAAGAAAAAAAAAAAAGGTTTTTTTTTTCCACTAAATAGAAATACCCTTTTCTGAAGGGATTGTTTTTTATCTAACCAGTGCAATGCAGAACACAATTAATGTAAAATATGGGGAGCTAGTTTCTAGCATTTTCTATAACCACCTGGTAGAAAAACTCCCTCAAGAAACAGGTACTCCAAGTTCTCACCCTTGCAGCAAACAAGGAGTCTCAAAAATGTTCTCTCCTATCTGGCAACAGTGACCCAAACTCATAGCTATTGAATTAATAAGTTTCTGTCCATCCTATTTTGCCAATTCAGAGATGCTCTTCTAGCCCTTCATTTTTTAGATGTATTTCAATAATAATAATTAAAAAAATTACTATTAAAAATAACACAAAATAACTGGGCATAATTTAACTGTGTCTTTGATCTTCCTTGATCTTTTATGAGTCCAAAAAAAAAAATAGTTGTATTATATAAATATAATATTTCATCTTTATTAATGTCTCCCTATACTGCAGTATTTTAAGAGTTTATTGTATACTAATATGCAATGACACACTATTGTATTGAGAGTTGAGCCTGTAGAAGTTTTTCAATGAAAGCTTTTTTTATATCCCTGAATTGAAAGATTTCATTTTGTGCTGTGGAAGCGAGGTATGTAGGTTTGACATAACATGAACAGCTGTCAAGAAATTGTGACTCTGAACCAGCAGCTCAGCAAGTCAGTATACAGAATATCTAAAACTTTAGGCTCTTTTTATGCCAGGAACCCGCACCTCTTTGTTGTTGATCACCCCCCTTGAAGGACTGGAGTCATGGGTTCACTGGGGTAGAATATGTCCATTATCCATCCCTCAGCCAGGAGTGCTAAAATGAAGCACCTTAGCTATAACACTCATTCTTAAATCCCAAATTAAAGAAAAATTATGGGTAGAAAGTTTCAAGTTTGATTAAGAGTTTTTCTATTTAATGCATTCGCTTCTTTAATAACTGCAACAATACAATTGTGATTCCTTCTGAAGTTCAGAAATTTTCTCCACAGGGCAGTCCAGAATTAGAAAATACAAATAAGGAAATGCAAATAATAAATGGAAAACAATCTGAAAAAATAAAAATCTAGCAAAATAAGTCACTTATTTTTTAAAAAACTGTGGATATCAGGAGCACGTATGTTATTTGTCTTGTATTTGTCAGGCCTTACTTTATGTATTCCAGAACAGCTTTCTTACCCAGGGAAAAGACACTAGTCAGGAGATCTTGTGAAAAGAAACATGCAGCTCACAGCCATATAAAATGGTTAGAAATGTTCCTCAGGCCAAAGTACTATTTAGTTGTAAATGTTTCCTTCAAGACCTTAACTCTAGCTAGAGAAAAAAATTTTCTTTAGATAAACCAGAATGCTAACAGTATATTAGAGAAATTTAAAAACAAAACAAAACAAAACCAACCAAACAAACAAACAAAACCAAAATAAAACAAACAAACAAACAAAAAACCACACACACAAAAACCCACTTGATATATTACAGGTTATAGTGATTATGGGTTGCTGTCTTTCAAGCAGTCCCCAAACACAGCAGAGCAATTTCAGTGAGAAGAGTAAGGGCACTGAAAATTTTAAGCTCAATACCTTACAGGCTTGATATTATCTATCATAGATATGTTCCATAATTGTACAAAAAAGTTTCTACCATGAATTAGGTATTCCACTGAGGTAATAAAATGTACTTCACCAGAAGATGTCCTTTAGACAAGAGGATGAAGAAATGCATCATCCTTTGAGCAAACCCTGCTGTTTCTCCTATTACTTGGTGAACTGTGGTCAATAAACTACGTCTCAGGGTCAGGCAGGCCACTAGATGAATGACAGATTGCTCTGCAACAACACCTTTCCCTCTCCAAAGAGTAAGAGAAGGGGAATAAGGGAGAGAGACTTATGGATTAGAAAAGAAAGCTAAAAGAAAATAGTAATAATAAAGTGGAATCTATACAAATATATACAAACCCATCATTGAACTCATCCCCTCCCTGATGGCAATTACATCACCATCAGCACTGATGCTGTGGAGTAGGTACTGGGAAAGTCTCAGTTCTCAGTGGCAGATGGGAACCAGATTCAGGAGCTGGATTCTGGAATTGGATTCAGGAACATAGAGATTGGGATCAAAGACAGAATGAACACAATCCTCCTTGGACACTGGCCACTGAAGCAGAGAGCTTAACCCTGGTGATCCCTGAGCTTTATACTGAATATGACCTATATGGGCTGGAATACCTCGTTGGTCAGTTTAGGGTCACCTGTCCTGTCTGCTTCTCCCTGCAGGTGCAGCATTTTACTTTCTGTGCCCCCAATGTGCTACACCAGATTTAGCAGTGACCTTAGTCGGCACACCAATCCACAACAGTAACTATCAGCATCAACTATTGTCACTGCTAGAAGCAGACACTGTGTGAAAATATGTCATTAATTTCAGAACATGCAGTAAGCTAGAACTGAGCTGAAAAGTAAAATAACTGTACAGAATTAGTTCTGTTCTAAAACCAGGACGCTACCTAAAGACTGACTAGAAAGTAAGATTTCTTGTGCACTGCAGAAACTGCATACTGATTATTTTTACTGAGGTCAGTAAATAAATTAACAAGTTTTTTTGCTCTAATACAACAGTGTGTAAAAACATGTACTATGAAAAGAGCACAGAAATAAAGTCTTCCACTAAACCCTCTCAAGATTGCTACTCCTCACAGAGCTTCATCTGGTGAAAGAGTTCTCATTAGATGTTCAGTGATAATTGTAAGCCTTGATATATAATACTGCACTGCACTAATATTCTAATGTCTAGCACTATTCCAGAACATTTTGTTGATTAATACTGGTTCTTGGCACACAGTTCTATGTGTTCCTGATTAATTCAGTCTAAGGTTACTCCCCTCTCTTTTTGACACTACTAATTAGTGGGCAAAGCAAAACTTTGCACTCTCACAAAATGCTCTCCCAGCTATGACATACACTTGGCAGCTGGCTTTATGTTATTAATGCATTTTAGACAATCACTCACAGAATATCAGATAAAACATTTTAACTGTTCTAATTGCAAGTTATTTTTATTTCCAGTGTCTCATGTATTATTTCTCAGTCATTAAAAGAAAAATTTATACATTATATCTTAAAATGTAACCTTTTTTTTTTTTTTGTTATGTGCTGTAGCAATTTTGACAAAATCTCCTAAAAGTTGATAGCAAACCAGACATTTTAATAGACATACTGAGCAAACTTAAATAAATGAATTATATTTCCAATCATGAATTAGGTAGAGTTGAGGTCTTTAAACTAATTACTTCAATATCAAAAGCTCCTCATTAGTTGCTTTGTACAATACAGGACGTTTCTAAGTAGCTGGATGCCTCCCTGCTGAAGTTATTGCTCCCTGGAGTTTTAACTATGTACTGACTCAGAAGTACTCCAGCCTGAGCAGCCTGGTGATGATCTCCTTTCTAAACTTTACTGGATCCAGAGGAATCCAGGCATTTCTTAGGACGTGCTCAAAGCACACATACACTCACATACAATTGTAGAAAATGAAATCTTTCATAAAATATAGTTATGGCTGCTGTCTATTCTGAAATGACCAGAGAGAGAGCAGATGCCATGCATCTTTATGAAGTGGTAACCAAGTGATTATGAGACTTTCCTATGAAACACCATAGTGATTTCCAAACCCTCCTCCATCTGTATTTCCAAAACACAAATTTTCCAAACAACTGGGAGCAAGGAAACAGATTAAGGGAAAAACACCCTGCAAGGGTGATGTCTTTGTGAAGCCAAGGTGAAATGAAGGAGAGGGAGATGAGGAAGACAAGCCACTTCCTTGTTCTATTACTGCATGTCTTCCAGATTCTATTCAACTTCACTAGAGAATTAATCCTATGAGTATCCAAAACACTAAAGAGTTAATCAATTCTACCTGTAAAGATTGACTTCTTTTCTGCAAAATTCATACAAAAAAAGCAGAGTGCAACCCAAGCATAATTTAAAGCCTTTGGGATTGTTGCTTCTATCTTGTCGGCAATATATGTGGATTTTAACTCCCTTATGCTGAATGAAACTCTTCTCTCTGCAGATGGTTCATACCAGTAGGGCATTGCATAAAAAGTAACACCTTTGCTGCCTGTTTTAAAGGAAAAAGTTCCTGCTTTGAAATACCCATCTGAGGACAGGCTTCTGGGTTCTCATTGTCAAAGATATAGAGCCCTTCAGCACATGATCATGCTCGAGAGAGAAGTGGTGTTTCAACACAGTATGGCAGACAGCAATTGTTGTTTGTGGGATTTTTAGAACACAATGGAAAGAGGATAATGAGGCAGACACATGATATAATAATTCCCTGGCTGTTGGTAAGAACAGAAAAACAGTTGTTCTGATCATACCACTCAAGTCAAATCTACCCTTCATTCAGGGGCATGGGGAAGGGGAAATGCCCAAGTAAAAAGATAATGGACCAAACATCCAGGAATCACCATGCCTGCAGTTGCCCCCCAGGTCAGATGACAATGGCATTTTCCTGACCCCTTCCTAACATGTTTTGAAATTACACCAAAGCAACTATCAAGCTACATCAAGGCCCTCTCCATGGGCTCATCACTCAAACTCTCCCAGCTCATATGCTATCAGCCTGCTGCTAGCCTGATTAGTTTCAATTGAATTAATCTTTTGTAGACATGCAAGTAAAGAGGAATGAATTAAATCTATTATAGGATGTAATTTAACCATCATGAGCAGTTAGGTAGTTGTTGACTTAGTCTTTCACAATTACGCCTAATATAGTTTTCATAAACACCACTGGAACAATATTAAAACTTTCATATAATAGAATGGTAAACTATTTCATATAGAAGTGAAGGTGAACACTATAAATATTATGATCAAATATTAATTTTACAGTCATTGAATTGCCTGCTGTGAAAAGCTGCCTCTTCAGAGTCCAGAAATTTTTTCAAAGCTAATGAAGGAAAAATGTTAATTTCCACAGCTATCATATGTGTTCAGATTGCTCTTTATCCTACTTTGGAAGGGTACCTTACAAGATTTATATCAAGCTCTAGGTCTATAATAGCAGAAAACTATAACCCAATGACATTAGAAAACACTTACTGAAAGTTAACTGTAAAGCCATTAGATAGTGTGATTACAGATGGTCTCACAAGTGCAGTTTCATGTTAGGGAAAACAAGCAGAACAAACCCACCAATGCACACAGACGTTATTTGCTGGAATGTCCCTGAAATAATCTTCTGTGAGCATAATCTTGTAATCTCTTCAGGATTATAGCTGCATTTTTTCAGTTCTTTTTTTTGTTTTGATTTACTTTTAGAAATCTTAATCGCTATTGACCTTATGAAAAGTTTTCTTAATGGTCAGATATTAAGGTGCTTACACTACTGTAGCACCACACTATTTTTTAGCAGTGGTGTTTAACACCTTTTCGTGAATCAGACTGCAGTTTCAGTTCTATCATATTTTTAATTACTTCCTGGAATTTCTGTGCTGGAGTCTGTTGGCTCAATACATAAAGGTCATGTGGAAGTTAGTGAAATCAGAGATCCAGATCCCTCAGAGAGGGCTAGCTTTCACTCATATTATGTAGGTCATTTTTTGCTAGTAAGCTTTCAGAACCAAAAGTTACTTTGACCATATTTTGTGAGCTCTGATAACACATTTTTCTATTTCAATGTGTTAGCTCAAATTTTATTTTCACGTGTATTACCACATAAATGTTATTTTTCATTAGAGAATGTAGAAAGAGCAAATTAAGGTCTTTTGTGTAATATTTGCAGGAATTCTACATGCTTGAAGTGGACATAGTTTAAGCAAATTTAACTATATAAACATTTTGCACTACAATAGGGTGACTCTTTGCTCGGATAATTTTTAAATACACATTTTTTGTTATAAGCTTACACTGGATATTGCATTTTTTCTTACTAAATACACTACAAAGTACAAACCCAGAAGCCAGCATTTGTAATTCAGCAATATAAAATTTCATTTTTTTAATAGAACATTATATTGGAAGAGAAACACTTAGCTGCATTTATAAAAATAGATGGATTTGTAAAAGACCATTACAGTTGCTGCCACAGTGGAATAGCACAAAATGTGTGAAATCTTAAGAGTGATATTTGCAAGTTTTTGCTGAATCTTCTCTTGCATTCATGAAGGATTAAAACCCTGTATAGATAACATGAAAAAGATCGCATGTATCTATTTATAGATCTATTGTTTCAAAATAAGAGCTAATTAGGAACAGATGCTAATTGCAGATCCTGTTACGATATATTATGGTTTTTAGTCATGTTACAAACACATTATTTAGTACATGTAAAATAAAAAGCTATATCCAGAAATTATAACCAAAAAGTCAGTCTCAACTTGTGAAATTTCTGTAGTATGTGTGATGTCTGAATAACCCAATGAAATGAAATGCAACAAACCCCAGATCTCAGAACAGGATTGAATTCAGCACATACCTTGCCCAGAAAGCCATACTGCTAGCTGCTGAGTCTTCCTTTACTGATTTTAAATACGCTATATGGAGGATGTAGGAGTTGCTAGTGTAAATTTGCTTTTACATGATAAATGTGAAAGGAGCCCTGGGGGTTGAGACTCCTTGTAAAATACTGGAAAAAGCATTCTGGGATTATGAGAGACTTGTTATGAGAGGCCTGATGAAGGAACCAAAGGTGGAGAAAGGGAAGGATTAAGGTACTTTGAGGAGGAACAAGCATGGTAGAATAGAGGAAAAAGTGGGAATAAAAGGGAATGGTTGCACAGAAACAGGTCAGCACAATTGTCTGACTATGCTGCAGTCTGTCTTGCCTTCTTATTAAACTCCATTTCTAACTGTCTGAGACCTCTCTGTTTTTCACATATGTGTATGTTTGGGGTCTGAGTACAACCACTGAAGTCAGACCATGGTTCAGAGCCCTCAGAATATTCATTGCTCAAACTCTTGTTTGGTGTGTTGTGGATTATATGGCTTAACATCTCATCTTTTATTTGTAACAAGACTGATACAGTATTGAAAGGTCATTTACAAATATACTTAAAATTACTGGTTAAGCTACCCAGTTAGTAATAAAAGTACAATATTGTGGGTTCTGAAGGACTTCACTATATATATATTTCATTCTGAATTTTCCAAAACCACAGTTAAAATCTGCCAATTAGAGTGAGTGAACAATTGATCAATAGGCTGGTCAGCAAAATAATTAAAGAGAAGAACATGGAGAATCATCAGATATTTCTAAGGAGATGCTACAGACTTTTCTTCATTTCAGTAAAATAACAGGACCTAAGAAAACCTTATATTTTAATTATCAAACAAATTTTCATGGAAGATATTGTTTTGTCGTATATTTGTGATATACAGAGAACAGATGATAATTCCACACTGTGGAAGTAGGAAAAACTCCTTTGTGAAAAAGGGACAAAGTTTTTGTTGAGGTTGTAACTGGCAGAGTTGCACTGGCAGATATTTTGGCTCAAAATTCATTCTACTGGGTTTTGCATAGTCTGCTCTATTTTCTACAATATTCCTTGTGTCTGTTAATCACAAGAGGCAGCGATTTCCAGTGATGGATGATGACTGAAAATATCTCATGACATCCCAAAGGAAAAAAACTAGCAGCAAGAAACATCCTGTAATAAATTATCCTTAATCTGGAAAATTTAGATCCAATTATTGCCCTTTTGACAGAAACTACATACAGCATTTTTATACTGGGGACTTTGGTATGAGACAGGACAACCAAGAGCTTTGTTGATATAATGACAATAATTGCACACTAATAGGCTTCCTTTGAACTTGTATATAATTCAGTGCTGGATTCTTCTTCAAGAAAAATGGAACAGGATAGAAGTCTGTTGGGTTGCGGACAAATATATGTAAGGTAATAGATGCTTTCGGATTATATAGAATTGATTGCTAAAAGAAGCAAAATTTGTGGCACACTTGTACATTTGTAAATATTTTATTCTCTCCTAAATTGAAAAATGCAGTTGTTCACCAATTAAACCAAATAAATAAATAGACAAAATTCCATAAAACACTTAGTCATACTTCTGCAGTCCCCCAAACTACTACATGCAGAGAGAATCTCTATTTTTGGTCCTTCAAAGTGAGGAAGAACAGATGAAATTATATGCATTTTAGAAAGAGAGATTACTCTTGATGTTATATAGCTTTTAAAATTTTAAATTACTTCTATTTTTTATATTCATAGTACTTGGCAGAATTCCAAAACCGTTTCCCATATTATCCTTTTGTCATCTTCAGTGCAGTAATAATAATTAACATAAACAAAAATTTTGAACACATACTGAGAAATTGGAACAGTACTTGACAGAGGACTAGATTTAATACAAATTCTGTCCTTTCTAATAACAAAGATTACTGCAAAAGTTATCAAATTTAAAGGACATTACTGTACAAGTGAAAGTTTATATACAGTGTGTGTCTTACTGTGATGGCAGACTAAAGTGGCTATAAAGGCAATGAACATAAGGAAACAATAGGACATTTCAATGTAAATGTCAAGTAGTGTTATTCAGAAAAATGCCATAGTGAAAATTAGATGCAAATGGCTCCAACTAGTATGCACCATGTTCACTTCCAGTGTATCAATCAAGGGAAGTTAATATTATCAGTAGTTGCTGCAAGAGCCTCTAAATATCTTTTAGAGTAATAACTCTTCTACAGGAAATTTATGTAGTTTTAAATAGCCAAATATCAAAATTTGATTTATAGGACCTGGACTAAAATGCAATTACTTTTATATTAACTTTAAAATTAAAAAATATGTTTGTACTTAGGAACTCAAGGCTAGAGGGCTGCTGGGTCAGTGACTTGAGCTCCCTATTAGTGAAGGCAGACATATTGTTTAAGCCTTTTTGTACATTTTTTAATCTTCATCTTAGAAGTTGGTTGGATTTTTGTCCTTCACTACTCTGAATAAAAAGTTTTCCCAATATTTGACTGTTCTGAAGGTTAGAAATTACTAATTAGCAACATAAATTTATTCATGCTCACATTATACTTTTCTTCTTTTGACAACTTTATCCTTTAGCTTTGATAGGTCTCCTCTTGCCTGATGTTTCAGTGTCTAAAAAAACATTATTGTTATTCCCTCTCTTCTTCTTTCTTCTTCAGTAAGCCAAAGCTTTTTTTTTTTTTTTTTTTTTTTTTTTTACAGGGGTGGTACTCTATTTTTATTTTAATTTTAGCCATCCTTCTCTGTATCCCATCTCAATTTTATCTGTGCAATATCCCAACAAGATTTCAGCTCATTCGTGTTCAGTAACATTCTCATCTCTCCTAGAAATACCTCATGCATTAAAATCTTAGATCTCTTACCTTTCCCTGGTTGCAGTCACACACTGGAGAGTCTCATAGGCTTCAGATGGTAAGTAACACACCAGGGTTTTAATGAGCTGTCTTCAGCTCACCAGCTGAAAGCTTGTCAGTACTCAGGATAACTCTGCTTTTACCATTTTTCAAGGTTAACCAAGATTTTCTGAATCATAGTCTGACTCCTTCATACTGACTGTATTTTACCTTGATAATGTCTTCTAGGTTATCACACACTTACTTTTAAACCTATGTCTTTAATATTAAGAAGGAGATAATAAAAAGCAAGCAAGCAGAGATCCCTTGAATATGGCTTTTTAAAGTCATGCACAACTTCCCAAAACATATGTGTACATTCAGAAGCTCTTTCGTATTTATCTGGCTTTTCATCCAGTTCCACAGAACAATTGCTGCTTATCTAAAATAATAAAATTCCTAAACATGATTCTAAAATAAATAAGTTCCTAAAAAAAAATTAATACAAGTAAAAGCTTTTGAAAAATTTATCTGACCCTTCAAAGATTACCATAGAAGTATTTTTATTTAAAAAAAGAGAGAAGGAGGAGAGGGAGGGGAAGGGATTATGAGGACCAACAAAACCAGCATGTACATTTTTAATGTGATGTGGGGGCTGATGAAGCTGCATAAAACTGAAATATATAAGTAGTAAAACAGATATATAACTATCCATAGTCAAACCCCAAAATATTGGGATATTATGTTGGAAATATATAGTCAGTCTGAGACTAGAATTTGAGCCTTGGAGGAGTAATTCTGTATTTCAGTGAGAGAGGAATATGTAGGTAATTTTCATTTTCTACATAGAAGTGATCCCAAGAATGCCTTTCTCAGTAGTGCTTGCATCTGAGAGTAATGTAACAGTGCAGGCAGGATTTAAATCTGGGCCTGGGAGTAGTCTGAGCATTGTAGGAGTTAGTCATAGCATCAGCTTAGCCATGGTGCTGTTTGGAACACAATTTTATGCATCAAAACCTCTCTGCAGTGCAGGGGAGAAGTAACACCTTGCAGTAAGATCTACAAGCCAGCAATGCAGTTAAAGCCAGATGATAAAAGACACTAAGGATAGTGACTGGTCTTTGAGGTGAAAAGAGCTTTTCAAGGGTAAATACAATACTTCTATCCACAGTCTAAAACTGTCTAGAAAGTTAAGCTTTTGCAACTCTCTTCTTTTCTTCTTTTTTCTAAAAAACTAGAAAAACTCATTCCTTTCCTTGAAATATAGCATGACAAAGAATAGAAATATGGATTTTGCTTTTAGTTTATGGATAAATACTGGGTAATCTGTTAAAAAATGTTCAGATAGGCTTATGAAAGGAGGTTTTTGCAATAGCTGAGCACACATAGCATGAAAAAAAACCAAACCAACCAAACCACTAATAGAATTTGTTTTGGGTCAAGGAGTCATTAATTACTCTTCACCAGAGGGAAGGGCTGAACATGTAGGGATGCAGAAAGTAGAACTGTTTTATGATTCTGCTTGCAGGTTCTTTTCTCCATCTAAATATTTATGTAGTTCTAGTTTAAATTGAAGCTTTGGTTTTTGGAGATGCTTTTGGGATCCCTTCCATTCAATAAAAGGGGTGAGAATTCCACCAGGTGATTGTGACCATCATGGGGTTCTAGAACAGAAGTATGAAAATGGCATGCTCAGTTGCTCCACCTTTATGCTCTAGGTGACTTAGTCTTTCATTTGTCACTTTGTGCCTGCCCTTCTGCAAGTACAAGCCCCTAAAGAAAGAAAGCAAGGAAGCTAGTCAGGTTATTTCTACTATACATATATAAGGATATTATAAGGCTGAAGTTATCGCCACATTTCCAAGAGACTCATGGCGCTGCATGTTGTGAGACATTGAACTTTGAATTGAAGTATGTTCTGAGATGCCTAACTCCACAAGCTCAAGCTCCACAAGTAGGAGGTGTGAATTCCAGTGCAGCTGAAGTGTTAACTAAACACCGGACCTTTCAAAGTTGGTATGTTTCTAGTGATATACTGAGGTGCAATTATAGGTGCCTAAGAATATTTTAAGATTAAAATAAATAAATTATTTAGAGTTGAGGCATCTGTAGGCTGAATGATCAAATAAAAGAGAATATTTTGGATTAGAAGTGTCCATGACATAGGTCATGTTCTTAGATGTAATACTAATTCCAGGGCAAGATGGGCTGACAGTAATATGAAATATATATTTGTACCAACTGGCACTGCTCAAATGCACTCAGGTGAAAGTACTCAAAGTAGACTGAGCTAATCAGCCACATTATTATATCAAATAATGAAGAGGAATTTAGCAACACTGATACTACAATGTTTATTCTGTTTGCAGTGTTGAGCTTTCAAGTGTTTCATCAAAATCTAAACCAATCTGAATCTGGGCTTATGCACTTTTCACTCTACCACATGCAGTTTGTGCTAGGACACATGTGAATGAGCAGTTAACCAGTTCAGGGAGATGATATGGCTAAAAATAATTATGGTATGTAGGGAGAGGGATGAGAACAGGCAGAAGGAGTTAGTCTCTTGCTGAATCAATTGGTGGAGGGAGGGAGAAGAGGCTGACCAGTAGAACTATGTTATTATAATCCATTGAACTATAATCAGTGTAACAAAACTCTGTTCATAGATAACTAATAATTAATCTGTTCATTAATAGTTTTTTTAATAATTTTTTTTGCTCATAAATAAATGTGAAACAGCTGAAGTAAATCAAACTATGTGCATATTATCTCTTCTTTTTTATTCATTTAAAATTAAAAAAAAACCAAAACCACAATATCAATATTAAACAGAAATCCACAAATAGTAGGATACTCTGGCTTTAAGATTATGGTCTTACCTAATTTGAGACTTCATTGTTTCCTATTAAAAAAATATAGATTACTTATTTAAGTGATTCTTCCTCCTTTTTTTTCCATTCTGTACTCATAGGTATGTTTTCAGGGTCATAAACACAAAAGTCTAGTGAAACACTGTTCTTACCAGCAGGAATTATAAAATCAGATTACAGAGTGGAAGAAGTAAGTCTAAAACCAATCAGGATATATACTCCAGTTGTGTTGAGAAAATACACCTGTTCTGATTACTGCTGGTGATTAACAATGATTATTACCAGTGGCAGAATAAAGCTGGAGCTTTATGTTTCCCTACTGTGATAGCGCTGTTTCTCTGTTGTAACTTTTTTGGGGTTTTGTTTCCCTATAAAGCCGGGGAGCCTGGGTAACCTATTTCTAAAATTGTGCCCTTGTCTAGAGTAATACATTCCTTTTATTATTTCTTAAAGTGGCAAGTTATGTGACTGTCTGTATGTGACTTGTTTTGTTTAATTGGTTTGTTGTTATTTTGCATAAATGCTTTCTTATTTCTTGTTCAACTGTTTTCCTCCCTGATGACTCATTTTGTTATTTCCATGTTTATTTTGTTAACAGATAGATAGGCATGTTATCCTGGGCACTGTCAGCAGTAGCAACATCATCTACTAGTTGTCTTTCTTATCACAATTTTTTTCTTTTTTTATATCTGGATTTTGTTTTTCATATAAATCATTCCTCTCTTTCTCCTTTTTGTTCTCTTAAATATAAATATTAATGTAGACCTTCTACTGATGAAAAAGACTTACGTGTCAGAGATCTCTATTAAAGTTATTTACCAATATGGATGAGCATCTGAAAAGAAGATTCCCCATTGGGGATTTTATATAGTATTGTTATATCTCCAGATTTTTTTGGTGTTACTGTTACATATTGAAATGCACAGAAAAGCACAAACACTGGCAAATAACAAAAGTTGCTTCTGTATGGTGCTACTTTGTGGCAGTACTGCCATAGGGAATCCTGCAGGGATTGACTCTTTTCCCCCTAAGCCAGATAATGTTGGACTGCCATCAGGCCTCATAGTCCCATAAGCAAACAATGGCTCACTAAACGTCCTGTTAACCTTCACACACATTGTGTCGGTGTCACTTTTGCTTGTCACCAGGTGCCCACCAATGTGCTCACTTATCCTTCACCAACAGGACAGGAGGAGAAAATAAGATGGAAATGCTCTTGGGGCAAGATGAGAACAGGGAGATAACTCAGTTACCTTCTCTGCAAAACAGACCTGACTTGGGGAAATTAATTTAATTTATTGTCAATTAATAATAAAATAAGATAGTGATAAATAAGAACAAACCTAAAAATATCTTTCCTCCACTCCACCTTGTTCCCAGGCTGAATTTCACTCATGTACATGAAAGACATTGAAATACTGGAGTAAATCTAGTGGAGGTCTACCAATATGGTCAGGAGCTGGAGCTGGATTTTGCTCAGATTTAAGAAGAGAAGGCTCTGACTAGATGCTACTGCTGACTTCAGCTACCTAAGGGAATGTTCTAGAGAAGATGGATCTAGAGTTTTCTAGGAGGTGCACAGTAATAAAAGCAGAGGCAATGAACAAAAGTTTCAACAAGGGAAATTCCAATTAAATATTGGAGGAAAAAATCACCAAAAGCAAAGTTACAGTAGAGAAAGTACAGAATTCCTATTGTTGGAGCTTTAAACCTAGGCTGAACAATAATCTGAGCTCCCTGGTGCAAATGAACCTACTTTGAGCAAAATACTGGAATAAGTGATTCTGAGAGGTCCCTTCCAACCTAAATTATTTTATGATTGTATAATTCAAAGTCAAGGAGTGTTCTGACAACCAATCAAGAATTAACAGATATTTTTCAAACAAATTTGGAAAAATTGTCTTTAGTCAGTTTTTATTTCTGCCCCCATTTATTTTCTGTAGCTATTATGACTCTCCTGGTTCACTCTGTAGGTCACTCTTGGTAGGTCTTCCTTGCCTTTTTTTTCTGCAGCTCTTTCCCTGCTAAATGCAAGCTTATATACTCTAAGGGCTAGAGTGAAGAGATGTAGTTCTAAGCTATCTGAAGAGAAAATACACGAATCCAAAAAATAGGGCCTATTTATCCATTACATTTCAATTTGTTTTATATCATGGATAATAAATTTTCAGTCATTTGAACACTGACTATAGCTCAGTGTAATGAGACACTTGTCATCAGCACACCACAAATATCTTTACAAGTGGGAGTAGTAACATTGCCACCATTTTTAAAGGCTCCAGCTGGCAAATTTGGTACATGGTAGCAGATCCTTCTTTTATGTTTAATCCATGATTATTTAAAGACCCAATCGTGCAAAAGCAGTCTTTAGTTCAGGAATAGCCAATTATGCTGAGTTGTCTTGTAGATTAAATGAGTTTTAGAAAAAATAACTACATAAGTACTCACAAAAATGTCAGCAGGTTCCTTACAGTTCATCAGACTTGCAATACAATAACATTTCCTTTTGGTTATTTTTTCTTTGTAGTCTCAGACGTACTTACTATTTTGCATAACAGTCAGGCTCTTGCTTTCTGAACGCCTTCATTACGAGGCAAGCAAACACTTCGATTTGATATTGGTGATGCTTTTTTCTGTATTTTCAGAAATTTTTTTTGTCATTTACCATCAATAAACCTATACTACCAGAATACCATAGCATGTTCCGTAGCCTATGTTCCTTGCCTCATCATGTTCTGTGAAGCAATCCTCATAAAAAAAATTACATGAAGCCGACATTGTGTTATCTTTCTTTGTATGTTTCATTGTATTGGTTGCAGATTTAGATCACATTAGAGGTAAAATTTCATCATCTTGTTTTGAGATAAGTTTCACTGCAGTTCTATGTAGTATCTAAGAACCACACTGTGCTACTGGAGATAATATACATATACAAATATTTTTTCTATTAAATTAAAATATGATGAAGCTTACACGAGATTTTTTTTTTAATGGTATTACTTTGAATAGATTGTGATGTGACCATACTACAGTGTTCTCCATTTGCACATCTTTTGTGACAGACAATATAAAAAGTATTTCTCAGTCTGGCCATAATTCATACAGAAATTGTCTTGCATATGAGATTAGTTCTGTCTTACAAACAAGCTCTAAAATCTCTGAATTCATAGACTTGAATGAGGACTGTCATGTTGGTGTCAGAGAATCTAAGGACTGATGCCTTACAGAGTAGTGCTTCAGTGTCATGTCATGAACATTGCCAAGTAATGTTCTTATCTAGTAGTTGTCTCAATGGATCATTCAAAATTTTTCAAAAAACATATACTGTGCACAAAATTTAATCTTACCCTGAATTTTCTGTAACAGTTCTTGTCCTGTGGAGGTTGCACTGATGACAGACACTTGAGTTTTCCGTCATCTGGCTTGAATCCATGAAATGAGTATGTATCCTTTTTTTTTATTTCCCCATTATGAATCAGATTGTATCTAGACTTTGATATTTTCTGCCTGAGTAGTGCCAACCCTTTCTTTAGTAACTGATGATATTCTTTCAGGTCTTCAAATGTTGCAGGACTACACATCAAATTCCAGAGATTCCACCATTGTACTGCAATTCTTTTCTGACCTGGTGAAAAAAATGAATACAGATTAATAGAGCTTTAATTTGCCTTGGAAGTGTCTTGAAAATTCACTTTCAAATGGCTTCTCATTAACTCTGTTTTCTCAATATTGTTCTATCTTATCTAGAGTAATCTAGCAATAAATTGGTGCTATCCTAATAATCTACTAAACTATGAATCAGAGAAATTTACATTTCACTTCCATCTCTGTTAATCCCCAGAGAGGGCAAATTCACTATAGGTAGGTACTTTCTTTTATATCTGGGTAAAACTCTGAATCTATCACTGAAGACTACATATCCATTCATCATACTGTCATGGTTGTGTATATCTTCCCTTTCAGATTTCCCTGAATTGCTTCTAGGTATAGTCTAATCACCTATTTTAAAGAGAGCCAGGACCCTTAATGATCACCATACTATTTAGATTCTCTTCTTGTCTGCTTATGTCAGACTTCACAAGCTCATCCACTTATCAGTCGTTAGTTGTACCAATGTTGAAGAACTGGATAGTAATTCTTGTCTCTTATCTATTAGGTGAGTTTGGTCTTTAAAAATGTCATCGGTTAGACATGCAGTACCACACTCCTTTATTTAGATGGGATCAAGTATCAGGCTCAAAATTTGAAAATTTTAGCTCAGTACTAAGCCTGGCAGTATATATAGAATCACAGAATGGTTTGGGTTAGAAGGGACCTTAAAGATCATCTAGTTCCAATCCCTCTGCCATTGATAGGGACACCTCTCAATAAATCAGGTGGCTCAAAGCCCAATCCAGCCTGGACCAGAACACGTTATGATGTAGCATCCACAGCTTCCCTGAGCAACCTATTTCAGTGTCTCACCACCCTCAGAATGAAGAAACTTCTTCCTAATTTCTAATCTAAATCTACCCTTTTCCAACTGGAAGCCATTACCCCTCATACTATCACTACAAGCCCTTATAAAAAGTCCCTTCACAGGTTTCTTGTAGGCCCTCTTCAGATACTGCAAGGCTGCAATAAGGTTGCCCCACACCTTCTCCACGCTGAACAACCACAATCATCTCAGACTGTCATCATAGGAGAGGTGTTCCAGCCCTCTGATCATCTTTGTGGCCCTCCTCTGAACCCAACAGATCCATGTCCTTCTTGCATTAGGGGCTCCAGAACTGGATGCTGTAGTCCAGGTGAGGTCTCATGAGAGTGGAGTGAAGGAGGATAATCACCTCCCGTGACCTGTTGGCCACACTTCTTTTGATGCATCCCAGGATTAGGATTGGCTTTCTGGGCTGCACTTGCACATTGCCAGCTCATGTTATGTTTTTCATCAACCAGCACCCCCAAGTCTTTCTCCTCAGGACTGGTATCTATCCATATTCCTGGACTGATGGGCCACAATCAGCCCTCAGACCTCATTGACTTCTAGCATATTCTATATGAAAATGCAAACTTTAGTCTTTAGTTTAAAGATTTTACTGTTTGCTACTTCTCATCATCTTGTAGTCCTACACCACTTAGGAAGTGTTGTCAACCCTGAGATCACACAAAATTCTTTTTCTTCCCAAACATTCCTAATAGCCTGTATAAGGAGAAAGCACCTCAGTAGTTTGGTGTACACTTAACAAGAGGTCTATAATGAGATATGGGTGACATGCATACATATAAGGCTGCTCTATCTAGACAAACACCTGTTCTCACCTTACTGTGTCCCCACTTTCAGATTCTCACATTAGACTCTCCAGCCTTTAGGTTTCAAAGCAGCTTCAGTATCTCCTGGACAAGTATAGCTGGCTATACTTTTGAACAGTGTCCACTCAAAATTCCTGCACTTCTCATACAGCGTTAAAAGCTGCCACTGCCAAGAAGATTGCCATGGGGAAATATGGATTGACTTGTAGATTCTTATGGTGACTATAAAATCCAGTTTAGCACATCCTCTAGCTATCTAAAGTCTTAGATGCAACCAGTTCAGTAAAAAACTTTACAGTGGACTTCATTGACCGTCACTCACATCTGCTGATATCACCAAGCAAGAATCATAAAGCGGAGTGCCACAACACACTCCATACAATGTCTCTAGACATTCCAGTCTCCTGGTCTCTTGGAAGGGCAAATACATTTACCTGGTAACTTGTCAACTACAGGTTGGTTTTTTTATTATTATTTTATTCTGTTATTTTAATAGTGCTTTTCTATTTAACCATGTTATTTCTACTTTTCCTCCTGTGATTTTGCTTATTTTGCCCTAAGTGAACAATTTTGCATATACTGTTTAGACAGCCCATATTTACTGTTTTTGTTGGTAATAGCAGTATCCCCTGTGCATCAGGCACTTGGGATAAGACTGTTGTCTTACGAAACATGCTTTTGTGACTTACAAATGATTAATGGCATTGCAGTCCAACATACTTCACCAGGAGTTGCTCATCACACAGAACATTGAAGGTAGAGAGCTGTTGAACACTTGTCTCCTTGTAGTGCCCAAAGCCCAATGCAGGAAAACAATGATTGGCATTGATGGCACATTCCTCTTAATCTGTGTCAATTTTTTGTTAAATATTCATGTTTCTCTGAAACACAGCACACTGTCAGATCAGGAACTTTTAACAGAAAAGTGTTTCAGTGGAAGACTTTCAGCCACTTCTACTTCACACCTTTTTCATGGTTAATGAGAGGGTGCTCAGACCATCAACTTCTTTGCACAGATGGCAGCCTCACAGGCTGCTCTGGGACTTGTGAAGGAATTACATAGCTGATTACTTATTTTCCTTGATCCTAGTAGCTGAAAAAGTTTCCAACAGTGAGGGCAAAGATCTAGCAGTTTCTTTGACCTCATGCAGTCCTCTGTTCAACTCTTGTGTCCCCTACTGTTTCACATGCTCCTCCTCTAACCTTGTACACTAAACAGGTTTGGAGAGTTCATTTCTCTTACTGTAACAGCTGTTCCAAGAGGGATTGTCTGTGTATGTATCCTCAATCATTTTCTAAGCAGAACTGTTATGTCTGGATGTACAACTTTAATGACAAAAAGCCCTGTCTGCTGTTGTCAGATCATTAGTTTGTTCCATGTAGTGATGGATAAATTTGGTAGGAAATTAATCCCCTTGCTTTCTAGCCGGTCCTCGGAGATTAGAGGGGCTAGGAGTAGCTGGACATACTTCTTAATAGGTAGATCAATTATTGCCATGACTGTGTGTCCAACACCAGATGCCCAAAGAGCCTGTATATTGTAGGTCTAGCCACACTGAAAAGAAGCAGTTGGATGTACAACTGCGTGGGTGTACACAAATAGTGCAGTTTATTCATATGCAACATATACAGATTCTTTAGATTGCCAGTGATAAATGCACTAAGCTGCAGACTAGCAATATAGCTTTAAAATATGATTGCAATCACAAGCTTAATTTCCTGGGAAAACACTCGGTGTAGCCAAGGCCACAAATCTTACCAAAAGATGTCCCTTCTGGGAGGGCTGGGAGGGCTAGGAGGACAAATGCATTGATCTGTCCCTACTATCTGGAGACAAATTCTCATCCCCAAGTTAGGCCAGAAATAGGGACATTATTTATACCTTGTTATCTACTACCCTGCAAAGTGCGGGAGTGGGACTGTGCTCAAGCCATTGTTCCCCGTGATCAGCCTTTGCCAGTTGCACAAATCATTTATGACTTCCTTGGTATCTTCTGTGAGAAGCAGATAACTGTTGTGATAAGAGAGAGAATGGGACAAGTAAAAGAGTGGGGCCATGCAGCGTTCACCCCAGTCCACACTCCTCCTTGGTGCCATGACAACACAGACCACCAGATCTTCACCCAGTCTCCATGTCAATTCTGGTCACCTGGTGTTCATCAGCACTACTGAGCTTTGCAATTTTCCATTGTTTTGTAATTCCAACAATCACCTGATGTCATGTGAAGCACTTCTTGAGTCCAGTATTTCTATAGGTCAAAGCCAAAAAATGCCAGAGGACTTCTAAGCCCCTGTGGTTTTGTAGCTAAAGAACTCTCAGACTGTCTTGCTTCAACTGTATTAATTTATTTTTTTTCAGTTTGCATGTTTTCTAGAGGGGCTATAGGTTAACAGCTGGAACACAGTGTTTTGTTCTATTGCTGACCTGCATTTTTCAATGCTGTCCTCTTAGTTTATAGAGTTGAGGCAATGATTTGCATGCCATCTTCTAACCTTAACCTCTGATTCCAGAAAGACTAGAAAGTTTTAAAGATATTGATGTTAAATGAAGACTTATGTTTTAAGTGTCTCCAAGATAGACTTCAATTTCTTTTTGAGTGTGATTCCAGGAAGATGTAATATCATTCCTAAATTCCTGCCCTAAAAGATGGAGTAATTTAAATGGGACATATTACTGCTATTTACTGGGAAAAACTGGAAGATATTTTTTGAATGACAAAACCTTTATTTCAGGGAAAGGGTATGATTTTCAACTAAAACCTTGGACTAGGCAGATCAAGCATCTCTACAAAGTGGCATGGCCATGCTTTAGATATTGGAGCAGGTTTAAAAATCTGGACTTGTGATCAAGGTTTAACATTGTAATGGCAGTTGTCAGGAGGTGAAAAGCTCTGTGGAGGTTTAGGAAAAGGGGGAAGACATGTTCCATCAGGTGAGTATGCTTTTTTGATTCAACTCATCACATACCAGAGCTGGACCAAAGACTTGATACCACACATAGGGGACTACAGAACAGTACCTTGCAGCCATGCAGGGAAGGCAGGAATTGTAAAACTGCTTTTCAGTATCACACTAGCATCCATGTCAGTACTATTTAGACAGAGAACACCCATGTGTTATAGGTTCATTAAAAATTTTCCTGGAAGGTAATAATCTTCTTGAAATTACCATTTCGTTGCAGACAAGTTACCAGGAACTGAGTGGAATGTGTTCTGTCTCCAGTACACAGCACTAAAATATACAGGAAAGAGGGAAAAAATAAGAATGAAAAGCCACTAATCCCCTTATTTCGAGCTGATCTGTGACCTCTTTTTAGCCACATGAAAAGTTTTGAAGATTCTATTTCTGTATATGAAGTGGACCAATTTAACAAATCATCTCTTGTTTTTTGGCTTACTTTTCATGCCATTTCGGTACTATGTTCTATACATTAACAATATGCCACTACTTTTTCTCTCTGAACTTGTGAAATCCCTCTTGATGTTGATGCTCCTGGCAATTTTTTTTAAATTTTAGTTCACCATGAAGATGCATATGTGATAGGAAAAAGTTACTGATATTAACTGTGGCAATGGCTGATTATTCTTAGTAAAGTTTCCATTATGGTCTATTATAATCTTTTTGATTGGCAAGGAGATTCACAATGAGTGTCATCATGAACAGGAAAAAAATGCATCAATTAACACAAATTATCATCCCTGATGGAAGTTTGGAAAAGTACAGGCATGAATAGGAAAGAACATATTTTTCCCTGTTCAAATTGAGTCCCTAAACTTCATTACACTTTGTACTGATAGAATTAACACCTTACACAATGTAGAAATTTACACCAAGGTCACCTGCTGCACAGACTTGGTCTTAGATTTAGCAATAGATAAAAAAGTAATAGCTCTAATTTTCTCAGCTAGGTATGCATTGATCTGTATTTCACTTGTACAATTCCCTGCATGGTCCCTTGCTTTTATATATTTTCCTGGGTTCTGGGATGATATCACAGAGGACAGGAGTAGAAAATTAATTACACACTGCATTCTAATTATTTTCTCCAGCTAATGAGTTTGTCCAGAGGAACATCCCTATAGGTTTTCTGCTGCCTTTCTAAGTGTCTTTATTTTCTCCCATAACTTCCAATGTAAATGCTCTCCAATATGAACTTCCTCTATTCTAAAAAATTAGGCCATGTTCTCCCACAAAAATTACTTTATGAATTAATCTTTTTAATAAGTTTAATGATGCCACTGCTACTTCTTACTTAAAAGTCTATTTTGTGCTAAACTCCACTTCATCCCAGGATAACTGCTCCCCTCCTGACACTGGATGTCATAAGAATCAAGCATAGCTAAGAGTGTCACATTTTTTCCAGATGAACAACCTGTGTTTAAAACTTGGAACCTGAAAGGAGAAGAACAAATACTTCAAGAGAAGAATCTAGGAAGTCTCAGCCTGAACCCTATATTGAGGTAATACTTCAATATACAGAATTGATCTTAGTTGCTTTATTGATGAAATGTATGGATAACAAACAGACTAGGACACCGTGAGAGCTAGATGTAAGGTTCAGACTCAAGGCGCACTAGGAGACACCTTGCACTTAGCTCCTTGTATAGATGACACGGAGGGTCATACAGTAATTTAAATCTTGAATGAACATTCGGATCAATAAAGCAACAATGCTTGTGTAGCATGCAAATTTGCTTATTTTCTTGTTGCTACTATATGCCGGCTCCACTCGAACTGTCATCTCTGTTTCATAATCTTCTCAACAGTTTCTATAGTTTATTGTACTTACAAGAAGTATTCTTTCAGAAAATATGGAAGCAGTTGTGCAAGCTGTTTTAATTCTACATAATAAAATTGTGAAGACCACTAGAATATTATATAAATCAATAGGAGTCCAATTCTTGAACACTGTCAATTTATATGGTCCCCTTATCAGAAATAATATAATCAAATTAAAAAAATAGATGGACAGTCAGGATGATGAAATATATAGCTTCTTCTCAGAAACAAATAAGTAGACTATGACTCTTCATCATTGCAAAGTAATGTAAAATCTTCCTTACATATATTTCAATGAACTAGATGGCCTTTCATGTCTTCAGCTATTCTTTCCCATCAATAATTTATGAGACCTAAGTCTTGTTTCAAACATTCATAGCAAATGAGCTTTAGGCTAATAGTACTTTTAAATTATTTTTCAGGAAACAAGGTTACTTTACTAAAATATATTTCAGCATATTATATATATTTATATAATAATATATATTACTTATACTATATATAAGTAATCTTGTCAATGAATAGATAATATAACTTAGATAACCACTGACTACCTGAATAGTAGGTTTCAGCATCAAACAGAATGTATTTTTCCTGCAGTGAGTTTGCAGATATGTAATTATTATGACTAATACCTTCATAGAAAAGCTCTAAGGAAAGTCGGAGTAGAAAAATAAAGGTGAATGGCATAACCTGTTCAAAAGTAATTAATGAATTATAAAAGAATATTAATGCAAAATAGTTCACCTTCTTCACTGAATCTCGGTCTCTTTCTTTGTTTTACTGGTCTTTTTGCAAATAAGTATTACATATTTGCACATAAAAAATGACACTGGAAAAATACTGTAAAAGCAGAAACTATTGTTATACTTGCTATCTAACATTATTTTTTTCAACTAGAAACATAGAGTGTTGAAATAAATATGTAAATAAAGACTATAAAGACATTAAACAAGAATACTGCAAGCCATTAATTCTTCACAGTGGATCACATAACAATGATTTTGTAGAAAATTAAAGCTACACATTATGTCCTTGTTTCTAAAAGTACATCTCTCTTTTGAAATCAAAAGAATGGATAAAATTAATAGATAAAATTTTATCCATGAAGCTACATGCTCCAGTAAAATCTTATGTATAACTTATATTAAAAAAAAAGTTCATATGGTCACAATGAATATTAATTTCCAGTGTTGATCATAGACAGAGTGGAGTCACTGTTTAAAATGATGAATTTGTCATATTGACATAACAAAACCTATCCTCCCTTTTTAAAGTTTTCTTTACACTTTTAAAATGTCATATGAAACAATATACTCTGAGAAGGTATGGTATTATGTAAATATTCAAGGCTCAAAGAACATTGAGAAAATTAATTGAGCAAATGCTTTTCTCTGAAAAATACAGTATGATTACCCCAGAGAGAAAACATAAGCTCTCTATAAAAATATACATCTAAAAATATATATGCATATAAAGTATATTGAAAATGCATATATATTATTATAAATGGTAAAGGTATCATGAGAACATTTAAAGAACAGAAATGAAAATATAATATATGGCTGATAATTAAAGTCCATCCAAAGTCACAGAGTAAAAACAAATTGCCAACATTGTTGCTACCTGATTCTTGTAGGAAGAGGTGTCAAAACACAAGTTCAGCCTGATTGTTTGCATAAATTTATGAAGGAACAGGACATTTGATTTTCTAGAAAAGGTATCTCTCTTGAACATAGACAAGAGTGGTTCAATTCCCAGATGTTCCACTTGGTTGCATGGAGATTTATTTCATTCCCTGGGTATCTATTACTTCACTTGTATATTTACTGAGTTCATATTTTTTCTTTTTTTTTTTTTTTTTCATATTGTCACTGAAAACTGTGATCCTTAAATTATACAAGGAAAGACAATAGTTAGTCAGAAACTAAGCAGGCTGATTTATGAACTGGTTGACTTATATGAGCAGCAGTTTTGGAAGTGACTTCTAAGTAGTATGCCTCCACCAACATCTTTTTCTCAAGAACAGAAGTCAAAATTCATGCTTGCAGTGAAACTAAACGATATCTGTTTTCAGCTGCTTTCTTTCCTCTGATATATCTGTTAGGATATTTTGGATTTATAAATTTAATTTTTCTTCAGTCACCAATATTGTGTTCATCCAGGAGAAATAAGTGACCTAATACTAATATTGCAACATATACCTCCTGTTACAGCAGAATGAAAGAGGGCGAAAATGTTGGGTTGGTGACGCGTAGCACCTACTCACACAAGACTGATATTGGACGTTGAAACATGTTATTCTTTAAACATCGGATTTTGCCAACAGCCTCATGAGAAAGTAGGAGGAAAAAAACCCAAACCTGTTTCAAGATTCTTTAGCAAAGCAGCTAAAATAACTATTAGTAGGTTCCTCTTAGCCCTTTCTGGTAACATTTTAAAATTTTATGCAATATTCTGCTTAAATATTAAATCTGCCAGAATTAGGTGTTTAAAACTTCTAAAAATGATCTAGATCTAAGGTGTTATTTTCTTTTTCCTTCTCCTCCGACTTGATTTTCTCTCTGGTACCAACAAAAGTTTTACCTGAAACTGCTTGTGTAGGCTTTTAACCCCAAAGCATCTGCAAAGCACTGATAGGTCAGAAAACCACAGCAAATATTTCTTCAAAAGTCTGCTAACAATATTTCCAGGATACCTATCTGATGAGATGAGTTCAAGAAATCTTGGAAGTTGATGATTCATTAGTCCACATAAGTTTGAGAACTATTGGACCATGAAAGCTGCTCATGGTGACAATCATTGTTAGGAGCTGTGATGTGATATAGTATGTACATAAATGAAGTAGAAGTTGGAGAGATTCTGAAGTGTTCAAAAAACCAGACATTGAAATCAGTGTAAATTCTTAATGTAGAGAAAATGGCTAAGAAAATGCAGGAACTGAAGCAAACAAGTCTGAGTTCCCTTTTTTTTCAAGTTAATTAGGCTTAAGTGTATTTCTTGCAAGACAAGCATAGATAAAAGGTTTTTCTCAGTTACTACAGAGAAATTTTAACACTTTTTCATGGGCTACTAATCCACCTCTCAAAACTTGTTTTTCTTGGAGGATACATAGCACATTGTGACAGAACTCTTTCAAGTTTTAGCATAGGCACGTTTGAATGATTCCAGATACACAGCTCAGTTTGCTGAAATGTGTTCCAAGTTAGCTGGACAAGGAATGTACCTCAATTTTTTTTTTCTTTCATTTTTACCCAAGTGCAATTTTTTTTTTTTTAATTGCTCCTTATCTTTATATAATATAATAAAAGCAATTTTTACTTGTTGCTACAAGAAGCTACCTAATTATCTCTCAACTTTCTCAGTGTTATGCGTAAAAGACAGCTGAACAGAGAACACTCTTGGCACTTTTAATTATAGGCAAATTTGAATGTCATTGAAGGGAAAAGGAATGTCCAGATACTGAATGATAAAACAGAAAAGAAAGGTAGACAGCTGACCTTGATTACAACCTAGAGTTGTCACTAAACATTACACAAATCCTCAGGAACCGTTGTTTCATAAATTATTTCTGACACTTACAATAAATATTGAATTAGGTCTCCTGTGGTGAACTTAAAGCAAAAAGTATCTTTAAAGTAACAAGATAAAATCATCCTTATTATGGCCCTAATAAACCCTCATGTAGATTTAATACGATACCTTACCTTTATACAGAATTCCCATAGGCTCATGTGCTTGTGCAGGTTTCTACTCACTTCACTGGTGTTTTGCTTCCTCTTTGGGACTGCTTTAATGTACTGGTTTGTAAACTTTGAACATCTTGCATCTTACCTATCCTCTGATGTGTATAGTTTCCCTCCTGCTATTAGTATAAACATTTTTATTTCTTTAAATACATGCTAGAAAATCAGTCAAAATCAGTAATGTGCTTTTTGTGCAGCTCCAGAAATAATTCATGGTTAACACATTGGTACCATGTTATCCTGAATTACTAGACAACATGTGTCTTTTCTGATGCTGTTCCATCTGGGAGAAGAAATTGACAATGGGAACTTTGTATCCTTAGTTCATTTCTGTTTCTAAGAATAAACAAATGGTAGGATGTATACTTATATTCTAAGAACACAGTTGTTTCCTTGGGAACAAGAGAATTATTTTTCCTCCCTGGCCATAGCTCCAATTTTTTTCCTTCTACCTGAAAGATTATTCCTTAGGTTTCCTAGAATCCCTGCTATGTTGGAGACTGCCCACAGTCAAACACTACTTCTTAATAAAGTAGAATTAAAAATTAAGATAAGGTTTTAAATGTCAGTTTACCAAAAGAAGTCCTCTGACAGTACAGTAGGAGTAAAACAAAACAGAAGTCCTACTCACCCTTAAGGTGGAGGTTGTTGTGGAAGGAAGTATATGACAGGATTTCAGCATAATAAAAATCTGAGGTATTATTTCTAAAACCAGAAAATTCTAATCTGTTCAGGTTTAAAAGCAACATAATTACAAAAGCAGTCCAACATTCCTAAAAATAAAAAAAAGTTTCTCTTTAAAAATTAACAGCTTTATTTCATTTAATTACATATTTTACAATAATTAATCACACTTCACTTACAGAACCTCAGATTTTTTATTTTTGTTTATTTATTTGATGGAATTGCATGTTATTCACAGTTCAATTAAACTCTCATGACTCTTGCTTTTATGTCTGTCTAGACATAGTCTTTCAGAATGCCCTACAGACTCTGTTAAGGATTAATTGGTATGTGCACTGAAATTTCTTAATGTTGCCGTGTACCTAGAACTCAAGTCTTCTATTTCCAAGATAAATGCTCTAATCACAAAGCTGTTATAAAAGATTAAGCACAACATGTAGTGGTGTTAGAATGGCTGTCTGCAGTTTAACTAGCTACAAGATAATTCCCTGTCTTTTGAGATCAGGCTGCCAACCTTGCCTAGGTACCTGTAGCTTGAGGAGCTATCAAGTTTCTTACAAATTAGTTCATAACTCTAGACACGATCAGTGTTAGGCTAAGTTGGACAGCAGTAGCTCTAGATAACTACTTAGGACTCCTGTGGTTTTAGGAACTATTTAAATCTAAAAGGAGCATATCCCACTTAAAATGCATAACATTGCACAATGGTGGCCTTAGCCAAGTGACCTTTTAATTTTGCCAAGTGACATTTTCAAGTCCTGTACAATAGTTTTTGCATGGATGACAGTTTTGGACAGGATAATTTTTTTTTTTCCCCCCACAGGATCAGCATTTAATAGAACAGTTTCCCGTAACTTTATACAGTATTGGCAATTTCTGTCATCCAACACAATAAATGTATCACCTACTCCAGAGTGTTACTCAGCATTTCACACTTCTTAATTAGACACAGAAAGGTAATTATTATTGAACTCTTTTTGATTACTTTCCTGCCTTCCTAGTGAATGAAATCTTAATCTTTTAAAAAGATCCTTCAAGAAAAATCTATAGTCCCATGGTAAATTTGGGTTTGGACACCCAATAATATCTCTATGGATCCACTGTCAGTTTGTCCACGAGAAACAATACAAGTAGTATGCTTCTATGTCTTTGCTATGTTCTCTTCATATGACTAACAATAAGTTCTAAATGCACTAGAACAGTGCAAGTCTTATTTTAAAAAATCTCTTTTTGCAGAATATATTTCATAGAATTGTCATGGATGAACAATTCTGATAAATTATTAAGATTCCAATTTCTAATCTGTTCTTCATCACGATTACTCAATTCTGCTGGGATTTGTGACCTTATATTCTATCAAAGCTTTTTTAATCTTTAGTACAGATAATCTCTGTTAGAAAACTCCAAATTGGGCAGTTTCCCTTGTCTCTTACCTGTTTTGTAGGAAAACCTTTGGTTCAAGTCAGCCTTTCATCTTTTGACACCTTTCAACATGAGAGAATAGGAATTTCACAAAATAGCTCTGTAGAATGAACATTTTGTAGCTGCTGGTCCAGCAAATATATATTTGATCATATCCAGCTTTTGGTCCTTTCTGGGAAACTTCTAACTGTTTTTATAGGTTTTGCTTTTTTTTTTTTTTTTTTTTTGGTCGGGCTATAAACTTCTCATGTCCTTCCAAACCTTCTCTCATTATCTTTCATGTCCTTCCAAACCTTCTCTCATTATCTTTCAACCAAAATTCAGAGTTCCTTCATAAGAGCCTGTGCCTAAAACATAGGCTTCATGTTACTAAAAAAATTTTGAGTACAAAAACCTTTCTGGGCACTTTTGAGGTTGCTTCAAGTCATAGAATCCTTTAGGTTGGAAAAGACCTTTAAGATCATCAAGTCCTTCAAGATCATAATTTACCTAACATGGCCAAGTCTACTACTAAACCATGTCCCTAAGTGGTCCATCTACATTTCTTTTAAATGTCTCTGGGGATGGTGACTCAATCACTCTCCTGGGCACCCATTCCAGTGCTTGACAATGATTTTAGAGAATAAATTTTCCCAAATACCCAATCTAAACCTCCTCTGGACCAACCTGAGGCTGTTTCCCCTTGTCCTATTGCTTGTTAGGTGGCAGAAGAGATGGACACCCATCTTGCTACGACCTCCTTTCAGGTAGTTGTAGAGAACCATAAGGTCTCATAAAAGCCTCCTTTTCTCCAGAATAAATAACCCCAGTTCCTTCAGCTTATTCTTATTTAAAAATGAACAAACAAACAAACAGAAAAGCAAACCAAAACCGCAGATAAACAAACCTGAACAAAACAAATGTCAGTCATGTTTCTTGGTCACAAAATTCAGACTGTGGAGACTTCCACTTTCTAGTAACTTTACTTATCTTTCAGTCAGCATCTTAAACCTAGAGCATTATTCAGTCTTCTCTCAAATACTACTGATTTCTAATTTCTTGTTTCCTTGATGTTTTTTCTCTTCTCCACCCATCTTAATTAAATGCCTTCTTTGCAAACCAAAGGATTACACAGACTCCTTGTTTACCCTTGCCTCCAAAGACTGGGAGGGATCTGTCACTACGATACTGTAATTTTCTTTTCTTTTCTTTCTTTCTTTCTTTCTTTCTTTTTTCTTTCTTTCTTTCTTTCTTTCTTTCTTTCTTTCTTTCTTTCTTTCTTTCTTTCTTTCTTTCTTTCTTTCTT